>APFE031748171.1:0-55514 GCA_000404065.3 Pinus taeda
TTTCAACCTTAAACGGGAGAAAATCGAGGCCAAACCACTATGGGTGAGACTACCAGGGCTTCCATTGCAATACTAGTCTGAGGATGTTTTCATCAATATCGGGAATATCCTGGGTACCTATTTGGACATGACAAAACCTACATTCAATCCAGGAATAGAACATTAGCTCTCATTCTGCTGCACTTGGACACTAGGGAAGGTCTGGAAGAAAAAATCACCCTGCAATGGAGGAATTTTACCAAAATACAAATCCTGAACTACAAAGGAGTCCCCTTTAGGTGATGAAGATGCCACAAAGTTGGGCATCTTTATAAGGAATGCCCTTTGGTGCGAAAGGACAAGGAACCCTTTTTGGGAGATGAGGATGCTACAGGGACACACATTGCACCCATCTCGGGACCATCTACAATAGTTGATGTGACAACTATCGGGTTGACATTCTCCACTTCTCTAACTACTCACAGTAGACCTCACCCACCATCCTTGCCAATGACCAGATCACGGGTTGTTGCAGAGGCTGCTCGTACCTCTGGTACTCCTTCGTTCTTGACCTCTGCTTTTATTTCCTCACTTGCATCCTCTGCATCACATGTGTATGTTGCATCTCTAAGAGACACTCTTATCTCCATTCCTTGTCCCCTTACCCCTCATTCATTGAATTTTCCACTACACCCCCTCCCCATCCTTCCCTCCCGATCCCCCCCATCCCCTCATGCTCCCCATCTGTCCGCCCTATTTCCCCCCATCCTTAGAACCTTAGATTCCGCCTTTTCACCCCACAGGATGGCAGATCTGGACTGGGCCTATTACCCTCCCCTTTGAACCATAACCCATCCGTGGTCAGAAATCACATCTATCCAAAGTTATCCTGATAGCAGGGGTGGAAGTCGCCTCAGGCAGACAAGCCTCACTCGACCGGGTACTTAGAGCATCGAACACCCTTGCTCAACTACCTCCATGAAGTGCCTATCCTTCAACTGTAGGGGCTTGGCTAGTTCACCCAAAAAACTAGCTCTCAGAAGACTATCTAACTCTAAATCCTTAGGCGTTATCTTCCTTCAAGAAACCTTGGGAGAAGCTGACCTCATCTCCCACACTCTCGGCTCCCTAAAGCCTTGCTGGATATTTCAATCCCTGGATGTTATTGCCCAATCAGGAGGATTGGCTTCAGGATATAATCCTCGCACCATAAACTTGAGCACCTCTTAGGGTGGGGACATATTTATTGGCATGGATATCTTCTCTTCTGAACTGGGAGTGGACCTCGGTATTGTCAATGTTTATGGACCATACCACCACAGAGAGGCTTACTGGAATTGATTACTCAACCTAACGATCATGTCCTTGGAAAACCTCATCATTGGGGGCGACCTCAACTTCTCCATTGGATATAGAGAATCTTAGGGTACCAATGCACAAGTTGACAGGCTCATTGATTCTATGGAGAGGCTGTTGGAACAACACCATCTGATAGACATTCCCATGAACAAGCCCCTTCTTACTTAGAGAAATCGGCATATAGGAAAAGTTGCTTTAGCTAGAAGGCTGGATAGATTCCTTATAAAGGACACTCTGATACAAAATCTATCCCTCTACAGATAATGGGTGGGATTTGGTGGAATATCAGATCACTCTCCCATATTCATGGAGATTTTGGGTCCACAAAAAAAATCGAGGGCACCTTACAAATTTAACTCCTCCTAGTTAAATGACTCATCCTACATCCAAATGATAAATGAATTCTGGCAACTCCATCCCCCATCCAAAAGCAGAACTTGGCCTAAAGGTTTCTGCTGGAACCTCAAAATGCTCAAAAATCTCTCCATTAAATGGACCAAGGAAAAAACCAAGAGAGATGATAATACCCTCACTACAGTGGAGCAATCTTTGGCTACAGTTCAAGATGAGAAGAATAGAGGGTTTACATCTATTGAAGCTAAGGATCAACTTATTGCACTTGAAAATCAGAAGAACAAAATCCTAAAGGAGAGGGAAGAAACATGGCGACTCTGGAGCCGAGCAATCTGGTTGCAAGTAGGGGATGAAAACACAAAGTTCTTCCAAAACTATGCAAAAGGAAGGAAAATCTCTAATACTATTTGGCATATGTCCCGGGACGATGGAAGCATTGCATCTACTTTCAATCAACTCTCACAGTTAGGGAATACACACTTCAGAAATCTCTTCAGGGCTCCCCGAGAGGCATCCATTGCCAAAATTGTCCAAACAGCTGGACACTTCCCCAGTTTCGTTGATGAGGACTCACATGAGGAACTTAATTCCCCGGTCACACAAGGGGAACTTGAAGGATTGCTAAAATGGTTCAAGAAAGACAAGAGCCCAGGACCGAATGGATGGCCCATAGAATTCTTCCTTGCTTTCTATGATCTCCCTGACCTACTTAAGGTGGTGGAAGAATGCATAACAACAGGGTGTATGTATGATGCCATAAACACTACTTTCATTACTTTAATCCCTAAATCTGACTCCCCTACATCTTTCAATGACTTCCGACCCATCTCTCTTTGCAATAGCTTGTATAAAATCATAGCCAAGATCATAGGGAACTGGCTTTGCCCTATCCTGTCTAGACATATCTCCTCTAAAAAAAATTCCTTTCTACAGAACAGACAAATTCACAAAGCTATCAGCACTTCACAAGAAGCCCTTCACTCTATCAATCATAAAAAGATCAAAGGAGCCATTCTCAAAATTGATCTAGCCAAAGCTTTCGACAAGGTTAGCTAGCTCTACATCAAATTGATCCTCACCCACCTTGTGTTTCCCCCTCCTTTGATCGATTGGATCATGTGCTGCATAAACTCAGCCACTTTTAGTGTTCTCATAAATGGCTCTACTTTGCATTTCTTTCATGCCGAGAGAGGCATCCGACAAGGATGCCCACTTTCCCCTCTTCTCTTTCTCATTGTTATGGAGGCCCTTAGCAAGCTCCTCACATCTGCCAAAAGGGATGGCCGATTACATGGGATACAATTGAATGACCTCTGCCACCTTACCCATCTACTTTTTGTCAATGATGTCCTCATCTTCCTTGAAGGCAGCCAGCGGGACTCATCTACCTTCCCTGACATCCTTAAACTCTTTGCAAAAGCCACTAGCATGGAAGCAAACCATTCAAAGTCCACCATCACTCTCTCCTACACATCACCCTTGGAAGCTAGATCTGCATCCCATCTCTTTCCCTTCTAGCATCATCTATTGGAGGGTAGTCTAAAGTACCTGGGCTTCAAGCTTAAACCCCACAGCTATCATATTGGAGATTGGATTTGGCTCGTTACTAAGGTTGAGAAGAGGCTAAAAAATTGGAGTCATCACTTCCTTTCAAGAGCAAGCTGACTCGTGCTCACAAAATTTGTATTAGAAGCCACCCCTGGGTACTAGATGACTTTGGCTTGGATCCCTAGAGGAATACTTGCTCGCATTCAAAAGATCTGCTGCAGATTCCTTTGGAATGGATACAAAGAGGGCAAGCCCTATGCTTGGGTGGGATGGAATCAAATCTCTCTACTAAAAAAATGGGGAGGATGGTGATTAGAAGACCTCCCTACTTTTTCACATGCTCTAGCAGCTAAAATGGGATGGTCCTTACTCACTACACAAAACCTATGGACCAAGGTCACTTATCACAAATACATCTGGCCACAACACCTCATGGAATGGATTCGTAACCCAATCTGGCCTCGAACTGGGATATCAATTGTTTGGAAATCCATCCTCCATACTATGCCCAACAGTCGAGAGGGACTTGCTTGGAAAATCAAAGAAGGCAACATGGCATGCATAGGTTTGGATCCATGGTCTGGTGGGGGCAATATGCATCATCTACCCCCTAATCTTATACTATTCCTAAACTAGAGGCAGATTAAAACAATCAGACAGATCGCAGACAAGGAGAACAACTCCATATTTGAACAAGTCTGGTTCTCTGCACGACACTTGGGCATACTTGAACCTTGGCATCAAATTTGGGAGGGTTATTTATATGCCCTCAATTACATGTTTGCATAACAGATGGATCTAACAAACTAATTTGATCCCCGTCTGAGAATGGGTAATATTCTCCCAAAGTAGGATATCAATAGTTGATAATGGATCATCAACCACCTACTCTCCTTGAATGGTGGTCAAAAATCTTGAAACTGAAAGCCCCCCCTCAAGCCAGAGTTTTCATGTGGAATGTGCTTGGCAACAAGACTCTAATCAAAGAAAACCTCATGCACAGATCGCGTTTTGCGCCGCATTGGTGTGTCCTTTGTACACAAGCAATAGAGACCAATGAACACCTTTTTTTAGCTTTCCCTCTCATTATTCATCTATGGTAACAAATAATACACCTCCTCAAAAAACAAGGCAGTTGGTATGGACTGTTGATCGCTGAGGCAGGGAATAATTGGAATAGAGTGCATTTGGACAACAAAACTTAATGCATACCCGTCCTCGTATGCTGGAAGATCTAGTTGACTAGAAACAAAATCATCTTCCAAGGTTCTCTGACACGATGGCCACTCATCACTACAAATATTATAACTGCATATCATGAAATCCCCAAAGAGACACAGTCCACTATAACACGTCCTCATTCCCCCAAAATTATTGATCGAACTATCCCGTGGGCATATTTCGATGGAGCAGCCCAATCTCAGGGATGTGGCGGAGGATCTCTTCTTTACCTATCTGATCAACACTATTACCAAATCAAAATGGGTTTGGGGTAGAGTACAAACAATTTTTCAGAACTGATTACTCTCAGACATTTATTGCACTTTGCACTTGCACACTCATGCAATAACATACAAATTTTTCGAGATTCAAAAATCATCATAAATTGGTTCAACAACATAAATACATGTCATGCACATTCCCTCATAAACATTTTGGATGAGATCATGGTTTTAAAGGCTTAATTTAACTCTATCATCTGCCAACACATTTACAGGGAATATAACGAGGCTGCTAACAAGTTATCCAAGGAGGCCACGACACAACCCAGAGGACTGTGGATGATACTAGAACAACATGGAACATAACAATATTAGTTCTACCACCGGCCTTATATCAACAACTCTTATCCTCGAAGGGACCAGGCACAAAATTTTTGATGGGCATAACACCTCAGTTTTTTATATATGTATATATTTATGTTGTTAAACTATCTTTTTCGCAAACTCTGAACACCCTGTGTGGTGAATATGTACAACACTCTAATGATTATGGCTTCGGCACATATATTATTTTTTGAAAACTATGAACCTGGTTTCGACTAGTAGTTATGTATATGCCTTTGGCATCTACTACATGTAATTTTTCAAGTTAATGGAAGATTACGATTTTTCCTTGGAAAAAAAAAACAAAATTCAACTTGAGCCTGTTAATCCTATTTCCTCATATGTCCCTGAATATCCTCATATTATTCTCCCTCATTCACCTACTTCCAATGACATCACTGTTGTCTCAAATAGATATAAATGTCTTGTCAAATCCATGGAACCTAACATAGGTGTTGATCATTTGATGCTAAATCAAAATCTTGAATCAGATCTAGTTGAAAGTGATGCTTCTTCCAAGGGACCTTTACATTCTTCTTTATGTATGACCTTATCACAAATATTTCTTCCAGATAATGTCAGATGTTCATTTCAATTTGTGAATCATAATGTGCATGTCGATCCCTTGGTAACTTAGGTTGATATTATGTGCAGGATGTGAGTCAAAGATCTAATTTAACTACAATTGATGTTCCTTCACTTGAATATTTTCATTTTTTGCACCCTAGTTTATTTGATAAGTCTACTAAACCAACATTTTCCTTAAATTCATTAGATATTCATCCTATTGGTTTTGATTCATATCGGGTACATGATAGCATTGCCTCACAAACAAAGGATGAAAATAGTGAATCTCTTGTCTGTGATCTTTTCAATATGCAATATCTACCAACTAAAGAAGAATATTCCATGTCACAAGACATTGAAGATGGTCCTCCATTCAATATATCTTCACTCTTGATCCAAGAAGAGTCTTATGTGTTAAATTCTTGATCTGATCAAATTAGTGGCTTTGACAGTTATTACCTAATTAAGAAAATATTCACTAAAACCTCTAGTGATAGTTGTTTACATTCGCCTGTTGATCTCACTAAGCCACCAAAATTTGATGATTCACCTTTCAAAGGTTCTGGGGCTCATCATCAAGCTGAGGCACTTCATCTTCTGCCGATGGTTATGTCAGGTTCTCATCATCCTGATGAGATAGTTGAACCAAGTCTAATTAGGGTTTCTACGCTCCACTCTCCTCTCAGCATCATATCATCAAATGGAAGCTCATCTCGAAAAGCCTCTAATTTGATTAATGTTTATCCAAGAACATCTTTCCATCCTCTATCAGTTGGTATGCATCAATCCTCTATACCCTTATTTTTTTTCTAAAGGGAGTACATTGGCCATTGTCTCAAATCATTTTGACTCTTTCCCAGCTGATACAAATTTAGTAATCATGTACAAGCAGGTGATGTCTTACAATCCACTATGTGAGGGAAGTAATCACCTGAATTCTTTCTCTCCTGAGACTCTTCGAGTTGATTCACCCCCTTCTTGTGAATTTGACCTTTTGAACTGCCATCATGTTAGTGTTCGAACATCTGATCGAATCAACAATATATTCACTAATGATTTTCTTGTCACAGTTGACGATGACAGTATGCATTCATTTTTTGATCTTACGAAACTTCCATTATTCGATGATCTACCATTTGAGGATTCAAAATATTGTCAGGATTGTGAGGAATTTCGTCCCTGATTGATGGTTATGTCAGGTAGTCACATCCTTGAAAAAAATCCATGAACAACCTCAAACTATGGATTTTGAAATTACGAGTTCTATGTTTGTATTCCCTAGTATCTCATTTGCACTCGACAAAGGCCCATATTTTCAAAGTCATCAAGTTGCTCATCTTAAATATCGCGATAGAATAGTTGACTTGTTGGAAAACTCTTATCTAGAGAATTTCTTTGCAAATAGGTGACATCTTGCGCTGGATTTAGGGTTAAGCATGAATGAATGTGTATCATGGCTAGATAATTATGGTTTTGAATTTTATCATTTTATTTACCACGACAAAGTTACATCTTAGTTGGAAAAATCATCTATGGCATATGTTCTTTCTAGTAGGCGTGACCTTCTTGTTGTTTTGCATGTTTCATAGGTAAGAATTGTGGTTTTTACACAACTCTTTATGTTGGTTATAATCGCTGACATGTTTACCTTTGCAGGTCGGGAACTTCTATGGTGGTGCATTGGAAGTTTGATTTCACATTACGTGGCCTCCTCTCTAGTTAAATTAGGATTTTAGGTTTTAGACTAGTTAGGGTTTAGGTTTTTCTTATAAATTTTCTAATTAGGGTCTGTTTGTCATTAGAGTTTACTTTTATGGCTAAGGTTTAGATATGGTTTGTCATGTTTTCTTTATCATAGGAAGTTAGTTTGTTGCATGAAATTATGCATTTAGCTTGCATTCATGTTCTTACATTTCTCATCGCTTCATAGCTTCCAAGAACCCTCTATATATGCATTACATGAATCTTTTAATTGTAATTAGTTGATTTCTTCTTTTCATTTACATAACATTACATGGAATTCTAGCTATGCCTGCTGCATTACTTCGTGCATTCATCTTCTTGCATAACAAGCCATTGACTTAGTATTTCATTTTCTCTATGTTGCATTCCACTATATGAGCCTTCATGAGCTTGGATCTCTTATAACCTTTGGTGTTATGACTAGATTTCTTACACATGTTTTCACATTTTCAAACAATAAAAGAACTCCTTTATCCACTTTACACATGGTGAAACCCTAGAAATTTTTCTTGGTCACTTTGCCTTCATATGAAAACATTAACCTTTATGATTACCTATGGCTGTGGTGCCTACTCCAAGAGGTTGCCTCTTATAGAACCAGTAATCAAAACTACATCCAAAACATGTCTCTTATCAGTCTATCTCATTAACAAGGAAAATACGAGTAGGTACTTATGGGGAACTCTAATTAGTTCAAATGAACTATATATATAACTTGAGCTTTATTTTTGCCTTAGTCTTGGATTTTTCCTA
Source organism: Pinus taeda (assembly GCA_000404065.3). NCBI lineage: Eukaryota > Viridiplantae > Streptophyta > Pinopsida > Pinales > Pinaceae > Pinus > Pinus taeda. The sequence continues at coordinate 8,130 of APFE031748171.1, forward strand.
GTATGTGTTCATTGTTCACTTTTCAATTGGAGATATGATGTGGAAGCAGGGCATGAGAGAAAAGCTAAATCATAAGATATTTTATTTTCTTCCAAAAAAAGAAAAACCTCTCTTTCCCATAAAATAAGTTTGGATCCCTCATCCGCCCTGGTGCAATAAATGCCCAATAAATAATGCCAATGTGCACATGAAATAAAATAAAATTAAAAAAAAAGGGTAAAGGATTGAGAAAGGCTTCTTGTGCAAACAGGTGATACAACGACTTCGTCGAGGTATTGTCTAGGCCTACTGGCAGTGGGGAAACGTTTGTGATTTCTTAAAGTGACTCCGTCGAGGTATTTTCCAGGCTTGCTGGCAGTGGAGCAACACCAAAAACCTATTTTTAAAATTTTGAATACAATAATCCCTTTGCCTTGTTCTATGCATCATCATTAACAACTAGTACATGTAAACTTCTAACATGATGTTTAATGGTTAACAAGACCTAGTTAAAACACAAATGAAGGGCATATTTTTGAAAGGTCAAGAAACCCTAGGAGTACCCACATTTTTAGTTCAATACTTCCTTTCACTTTATCCAAACTCAATCTATTAAAGGGACATGGTCAGAGATGTTGGATTCTACCAATGGTTTGCCAATTGTTGTAGCTACTACAACAACACCCAAAAAATTTAGCCTATATATCCAAATTTTGGGTCCCCCCTAATTTTCAAGGTCTTAACAAGTATCTTCATGGCTTGAACTAGTAAAACCCCTTTAATAAGTCAGTTATCATTGAGGCTATAATTTTTTTATGTTCATGAGGCAAATTGTCTAAGCTTGCTTGTTCTCTTTCATTCTCAAAATGTAGGTTTAGAGCATTTGTATTCATTCATTATGCTAAGGATCATGTAGCATTGTTCCTCCATGTTTGTTTATTGTGTGAAAAATATATTGTTTTGGTACTTATGTATGTGTTTGTATGCCCCAGGGTTTGGACGAGGTTGCAACTAGATCAGGAAGGATCATCGATGTCAAGAGAAACTCTTAATGAGAAGCAGATATCATTATGTCAAGGTTTATGAGATGCATCATAAAGACATTTATGCTTCAATGTTGGCATACTTTCATAGGGGTCAACTTGGCTTCATCCAAGCCTAAGTTCAAAAGCAACAATGAGTTTGGGATCCCCTCCTCTCAAAATATTCCCAAGATCCTTTTCCTATGATTTCCTAGGCTTTAAATCCTCCTTCAACCAAGCCAGGATTTCCATTGCATTTTGGGTAAGCCTAGCCTTAAAGTGTGAGACTTGTATTCTTCTACCTTAATTGCAATTCATGATCGCAACTTGTAATACTTGTATCCCTAGCCATTATAATTGGGATTTTCAACCTACCTTAAGCTCCACATATCCTTTAGTCACAAATCGCATTTTTAATTCACCATGATTTCGCATTGACCTCTAAAGATGCAACCTGTGACCCATACTAATCCTGTCACATGTGATAGATCAAGTGTACATGTCCTAAATGCAACCTCCCCATTGGAAACTAGTCTTGTGACCTACGACTATCAACTGAATGTGAGACTTGCAATTTTCTTAGATTCCTTAGTTGCATAGTCACAAAATTGTGACAAGAAAAGTTAGTAATATTTGCAACCTGGACTCTTCTACAACCTTGTGACCTCTCCTCTTCTGACCTTTCCCCTTTTGGTGACTTACGATTTGCCTATATCCCTTAGTCGCATAGTCACAAAATTGTGACTAGAAAAGATAGTATCCTATGCGACATGGTCTCTACTACAACTTTACGACCTCTCCTTTTGTGACCTCTCCCCTTTTTGTGACTTACGACCTTCTCTCTCCCCACAACCTAACTATCACACCCCTAGTCACTAAGTCACAAATCGCAATTTTTAAAACCAATAGCCAATGCGCCCTAGTATCTTTTGCAACCATGCGACCTATCTATTTATGTGACTTGCGATCTACCTCCTGTTGTGATTTGCAACTGACCATTCCTTAGTCGCACAGTCATAAGATCACATCTGAGAAGGTAAACGATCTATGTAACATAATATCTTATGTGACCTTGCAACCTTTCCCCTACAACCTTGCAACTTGTTTTTCTTCACGACCTCGCAACCCTTCCTCTCTTGTGACATGTCCTCTCTATGCAACCTATGACCCACTCTCACCCTGTGATCTCCCTCAAGTCTTATTCCTACATGTGACCTAACCACAAAAATGAAAGTTGTGACTAGTCACTAGATCTACAACCTGCGACAAACCATTGGTTTTGCGATTTTTGACCTCCCTATCCTTGTGTTTTGTGATTGCTAATTTTTCCTATGTCTCTTCCTATTCCCATCACTTCATCTTCCATGGCCCTTTCTCTTCCCTAAACCTTAGTTCCATATGCATATTTCCCCTCTGTATTTAACACCTAGACTCTATCCTTCTTCATCCTTAGTGTATCCCTCTTATGCCCTCACTCTCCAAAGTGTCATTTCCTTGCAAACACTACACCTCTAGTGCAACCTACAATTACATTTCAAAATTGAAACTTCACCCTTTTCCACTACCAAATGAGATAGAAACTCATGTTTTGATAATGAAAATGACCCTTTGGACCTTTATTTCCATCACCAGGAGTCATTACCTACCCTCTATCATTTCAACCTGAAACGAGACTTAACCATATTTCTTCCTTAGGTCACGATCACACTTTCAGTCACCAGCACTATGACTCGAATATGAAACCAACACTGCAAAGTGGAAATGTGACCGGCATTATGAAGAGGAAAATGTGACCAGCACTATGGAGTGGAAATACGACCAACACAGTGAAGAAGAAAATGCGGCCAGCACTATGATGACGATATGCAATCAGCACTATGAAGAGGAAACGCAACCAACACTATGAAGAGGATTTGTGACCAACAATGTTATTTTAAGTTGTGACTGCAACCATAAGGAATACGGAAGGTCAAGAGTAATGAGGGTAGATGAGAGGTCACAAGAGAAGGTGAAAGGTAACCCTCCTCATTTCTATATATATACCCTCATGCCTCATTTGCAAGGTACTTTTAGCACTTGAGCTAGAACTGATAGTAGATAGTGGATTTGTGCTTGAGATTTAGAGGCACTCTTCTCTTAGAACCTAGTATGGTGAGCTAAAGTGAGGCTATGGTTTTGAATTGGATGATGGAATGAGAATCCAATGTTCCACTATTGGGATTTGATGAATTACAAGATATGTATTTGTATTTGCAACAACATTAATAATATGTTCGTAATTTCTGGCACTAATTCCCAGGCTTATTCATAGTGGTTGTATTGGTTATTTGGTATTTTCACTACATTTGTATGTGTGCTTTCATACATGCAATATGTTATGGACTTGTTTCTAGTTTTTGCATGTATGTTTTCTTTCGAATTTGTGCTTGCCTATTCCATGCCATGTTGGTGATCTATTGTGAACTAATTTTTAACTAACCTTTGGCATGTTCTTGTTCATGTATGTCTAGGTGGGTTTTGCCTCATTGATCCTTCTCATGGCATACTCCTTTTTATTGTTGTTGGGACTTGCTTGTACCTCTTTCTATAGTTTTCCAATCTTGGGATGACTTTATTTCATAATTTGGGCATTTCTTCCTTTTTCTTACTTTAGCATCTCCACATTCAATATCCAGGAGCAAAACACTAATGGTGGCATTTGATCCCACATACTAGATGGGGCTCCTATCCCAAACGATGTGAGGTATAATTGGTACTTCACACTGGGGAGACCCCCTAGTTGTTCGTGTTACATTCCATACTATCAACACATCCTTTCTTTCATGGATAATCTAAATGCATAGCCAGAGCATGGGTATATAAGTTGGTGTTGATGCCTCAAAAATCGCTGCAACAACATCGGGGAAAACCACCCGGTCCGAACCTTAAAGGCAGCTACTTTTCCGTTTGGTGTGGTGGCTCTGACTGGAAATAATGGGACCAGTTTCCCAATGATGAATAAAAGGGGATGGATATATGGGTGGTTCTCTAATATAATGATAATGGATGAATGATTTAATCTAAAAAGTAAAAATATGAATAACTATCCTATCCCGAGAAATTTTTGCTTTTAGTGTAGCGTTTGATAATCTTTATCCACAAACAGGCATATAGATGACTCTATTGGTAAACAAAGACATTTATTCATATGATAATTACTTTGTTCAAGTAGTTGAACAAAGTAATCATTAAAACATTATTACACTATCCTTTATATATCACTGATACAGATATGACTAAAAGAATAACACTCCTTAAACATTCAATAGTGAAAAATATAAGGATTGCTGTTAAAAACACATACATATATCCAATGATAGCAAGATTAAACAAATGACGATTCACATGAAAGAATGAAACAAGATCATAGATAATAGTACCATATGTTATTTGGATCACTCCCGATATCAAATGCATTCAAATTCCTTTTTCCAACTTAGAAACACTTTCACATCAAGGCAATAGTGCACATCCCATCAAAGCTTTCTTCGTTAAAATTTGGAATACTGGCCTAGTCTTTATAAAAAATATACCAGAATCACAATAGTGTGACTTCCAGATTTGAGTTTATACAAAAATTGAGGACCCTTTCTAAATGCATGAAAGGGTCTATAAATACTAATTAAGCTAACTAATTACAAAAATAAAATGCTATTAATTGGTACAGCTAAATCATGAGTATCTTCTCAATGATAGGTTTGTTTGCAATCGGCAGCATGATTCATTGTTTCGGATGATCTCCTTTTGATTTGAGATGGCATATTGCAAGCATCGGTTCTAATTCTGGAGGACGAATGAGACGAGAATGTAGTTGAGCTGAGTATGTGGCATCTTGGATTTCTGGAATGATACAACCGATCGCATCGAATAAACATTTGAGGGCAGCCCTTTGACTGTATGGTTTTACTAAGAAAAACCAATAGGTATCCCAAGTTAAACTTTGGATGCTGGCAATTAATCTTCCATTCTTCTCCAATTCTTGATTGCATGCTTGTTCCAATGCTTTGGCTGACGGCAATTTACCTGGAGTGCACTGTGAAATCATGTTAGACAGATAAAGAGTGTTATTGATTAACTCAATTAAATTACTTGTAGATAATATGCATCTTGAGATTTCTCTCTCTGCTTTCATTAGCTGTGACTGCCATTCTAAGAAAAGGATCTCTTTGTGTGACTCTAGAATTTTAGGCAAATTTGCGGCCTGCCCTTCATTGGTGTCTTGCCAAGCAAGAAAGTTAGTTAGAGTCTCATCGACCTGTTCCAAATCCTGCCTAGCATCGACTGATTTGTCAACTATTGATGCAGTTATATCACAAAGGGGCTCAACCAGAGAAATGTTATGACATAGTAGTCTTAGATGTGTAACCAATGCTTTGTTGATTTCGAGAGCTTCGGACCTGAAATCTGCTGGTTGCGGAAGACTTTTAAACTTTTCTACTTGATGTGACAGCTGAGCGCTTTGCTCGTCTTTCGTTTTCATCATTTGTTCATTCATTGTCTTTATCTTGGCCAATGCTTCGAATAATTCCTTTTTCTTTTGTATTGCGCTTGAGTCTATCCTCTGTTTCTCCTCAAGCAGTTGCTTATTCAATTGATTGTTTATCTATTGATGTCTTTATAGTTGCTGTTCCAATTGTTCAATTTTTTGCTGTGCTTCAGACACCTGTGACTGCAACGAAACAATTGCTTGGTCCTTTTCTTTAAGTAGATTACTTACTTACGATGCCTTATCCATAGTGGCTGCCGAATAAGCTTCGGCATACTGAGAAAGTTTTGTAAGGTCATCGGAAGGGTTAAACTCTTCTTTCCACACTACATTAGCTGTCTCTGTTTGTGCTGGAAACAGGGAAGATTGATCAAGTCTTCTCCTTGTCCCTTGTCTTTTCACTACAGCCCTATGTTTGGGACTGTAAAAGACATCTAATGGAGGTATGTCTTCTATCTACAAAATAATTTGATCGGATGGGTCTTTTGGAATTATTTCTACATCCGTGCTAGTGGGTAGGCCATTGGTTCCTTCATTTGGAACCGTTGTTGACGTTGTATCTTGTCCAACTGTTACTTTGGGTGTGCTGGCACCTTGTGGACCTTCCAGATTGCTTACAATAGAGTCAAATTGTTGCCATTCTTGGAGAAGCTTGGGATCAATCTGAGTATCCATATTGATATTTTTGTTGCCCTTGTCCTGTTCTTTTTCCTGCTCTGGTTCTTTTCCTGTTTCGAGAATCTTCTCTACAACAGGAGGTTTATCAATAATTTGTTGTTCGGGCTCGCTTGACTGGGTTGTCGGGGTAGTAGCTAATAAGTCCAGAGGTAGAGTTTGCAACCTCTGTTCTCTGAGCCTATTAAATTCTACTAGCCTTTCATCGTTATATCTCATTTTGGCCAGTGTTTGTACCTGGAATAATGATTCTGCCGAAGAAAATAGGTCATCAAATTCATCTTTTTCATGATCAAACCTTGTAAGTTTGGCTTGTTCAAGCACAGTATAGGCAACTTTTCTTGGATCAAATTGCCTATTAGGAATGGTTGCAAGATTGAGCATGTTTATTTTTTCTACCTCCTTCTCTGCATGCTTGTAGTCGTGTAGAGTATAAACACCACATCTCAAAGGAAAAGTAGGCCAAGCCTACTTTTTAGAATTCCTAAGAGTCTTGGATGTTCCTGCTGTTGTTATTTGGTAGGCCAATTCTCAGGCTAACAGCTTGTCAGGTACATACAAAGGAAGGACTTGAGGTCTTGCAAGGCTACCAAAAACCCTTATGTATGTGAACTTATCTTCCCCGAACCAATTTCCTACAGTGGTTAGGTCAACCTCTGCTTCTATGGAAATATTTGGGGCAGGCTTATCAAAAATGGCATAATAGATAGGTAACATGAAACCATTACATATTTGGTACAAGTGGTCCTTATAATGTGCCTTCCATAACTTTTGATGATAAATGTGGATTAGCATGGGGTCTTTTGAAGTCCATCTCCACCCAAGTACAGGAAATTCAGAATTGAAACAAAGAGTATCTAAAATATAAGCACTATAATAAAACGGAGGAATAGACCTGTCGGTCACGCGAGTTTTTGCTCTAAATTCAAGAATTGTAGTGGCTAATTTATCTGACAATATGTTTGCCCAATCCATTACTTCACTGTTAACCACGGCTTCCATTAAAGGAACCATTTCAAAAGTGAACTTTGCAGAATCATGCAATCCCCAAATTCTACACATCATTGCTCCGACATAACAATAAGGAGAACATAATGAATCTACAGAGAACTTACTTGAGGATTCATGTTTATGCCTTGCGGGGTTCTGTCTCCACTCCCGAATTGGGGCCAATTCAGTATCATTCTCGCTTGCAAACTTTTCAAGAAAGGCTTTATTGTATTTCTTTTGAGGTTCGGGCAAGTGATACATTTTCCTTAAGTCATCAGGCTAAAATGAGCCAAAAATCCTTCCGTCAACTGTGCAAAATGTTCTGTTTAAAACCGAGATCTCCTCTACTTCCCATCACACCACATCAATTTATGGAAGAATTTTCTCACGTGCTGCTATTCTGTGAAAATATGAATCAGCTAAATCTTTAAGGGAAGCATCTGATTTTCTAGTTGAATCTGCAGTAGCTTGTACAGGTACTGTCTCAGGCTCCTCTGCTTCAATTAAATTGTAGATGCTTTGCCAACTTGTGTTTCCAAGGCCAAGACACGTAGTGTCTGAAATCAAACCCTTTTTTCTTGTTCCTGGATCACTGGTGGGCTGCACTGTTACTACGGGAGCCGCTGCTACTGCGGATCTCTTGGATTTCTTTCCCATTTGGTTCGAATTTGTTATTCTGACGGAGTTCTGCGCAAGGAATGAAATCAACGTGATACAGAGAATAGGTAGTGTGAGCCAATATGAAAGAATTATATCAATTAGTGAATAATGAAAGATTATAGTGATACTGTCACAGATACAATCTCAGGAAAGATCTCGGCATAACTGCTTCATTAATTGGTCGCTTAACCTGCCAATCATGGTAAAGGAGTTTTAAATACCCATCATATCGTTTATATACCGAATGATTCATTCAAGCGTGGCTTGGGTTTTTGGCGGATAATCAAAAGTAAATCGTTATCAGTGATTGATGAAGTGAATGGGAAGGCTTTAATAATAATCCAAAATAATGCCTGCAAGCCTTTTAAATCTATTTTGAAACTCGCGCCTTAATGTATCACAATCGGGGATGGGCTCGGGTCATATTACTTATGTCATTGCAAAATCGCCGATCGCCAATGGCAAAATACCTTATCGCATCGGGAGATTTAAAGGTGTCATAAACATGCACTGCACTACACCTTCCATTTGCCGATAGAGATATCACATCGGAGAAATAGGGGACGGTGTTTCATTATAGCTGCTATTCGCCTTTCCCGATATCCGATAGTTGTTTTCTTTTTGGATCGGAGTAATTCAATGGGTGCATGCATTATGTTTTCTTTGTTGTTTCGATATGCGATCTTGTGATCGCTTTATCGCAATAATAAATAATTTTATATTTATCCATAAGACCGATTTCATTAGTTCAAAAGGTTTATAATATAACATTTCCATTGGACCTTTTGATGAAGAATTTTCTAACGATGAGTTGATACCAATTTATTCACACATCTATGTTTAAAAGGGACCCATTTCATATTATAGTTAGAAAGAAAAATTTTATGAAATGGGGGGTTGTTGTACAGCACAACAGTTGGATACATACATCCAACTTAACCCTATGAAAAAAATATAAACCATACAATATGCTACACTACATTTGGAAGGTGAAGCTCATGAATGGTGGTACCATGGATTAACCACTTTGGTTCACTCTAGTGTCACTTCCTACTTGGAATTTACAAAGAATTTGATAAAGAACTTTGATAAGAAGAATCCTAAATTTCATTTCTAGGAGTTGGCACAATACGACAAATAGGTATTCTAGATACCTATATTTTAGAATTTCAGAAGTAATTAGTGATGGTTATAGATATATCCAAAATCAGATTGGTAATGTTGTAATCGAAAGGACTTTTTGAGCCACTACATGGTTGGGTCAAGGCTTTCAATCCAAACACATTGCAAGGTGCTATAGGTCATTCCAGAGCATGGATGATGTGGTTCCTAAAAAGGTCCTAGTTAAAATCCTCCTCAAAACAACAAGGAGAATAAATTGTGGTAGTGTAAGAGCCAAGTGGAACAAACCAGAGATGAATTAAGGAGGAAAAATATTCGCTAGAGCTGCAAGGAACCATGGGTACTAGGATATTGATGTGTGTGGAAAGATAAGGCTCACTATATAGATATATTATCTCACATTGAAGAAGATGAGGAACCAAAAGTAATTCCAAAATATGGACATAGTAGTAGTGATGAAGAACCACCATGGTTGGAGAAAAAGGGAGTTATTATAACTAATATTTCTAGCATCCCCACGTATAAGACTCTTAGATTTAGAGGGACTATGAATGGATAGTGAGTCATTGTTATTATTGATGGTGGGTTAACCCACAATTTTATAGATGTAATAACTAAAGATAATTTTGAGGAGTTTTGATGTTTAAGTGGGAGGTGGTTGTCACCTAGCCTGTACATGGAAGATCCCAAATATAGAAATCAAAATTGGGAATAATTCCCTTACTGAAGACTTTTACATGGTGGAGTTAGACGACACCAATCTCATTTTTGGGGTCTAGTGGCTTATCTCTATAGAAAGGAACTAGAAGGATTATTGAACCATGGAAATGGAGTTCAACATAGAAAATTGATAGAGAGTTTTATTAAGAGTAATAACCAATGGTTCTCCAAGGATTTTCACGGCCAAAATGATGGATTCCATATTTCAACATAAAAACATAGCATTAATTACAGAATGCATGGTGACAATGAAGAAACCTCCATATGGAAACAAGAGTTATCCAAATGGTATCCAAACATTATTGAACATGCATCATAAGATATTTAAAGAGATTCCACCAGGAAGGCCTCCTAATAGGGGATTTGAGCACACTGTAGAACTAGAGGAAGGAGCGAAGTCAATTATAGCAACTCCTTACAAGCACCCTAAGATATTTAAAAAATATATTGCTAAGCCTATCAGGGAGCTATTAGATATGGTGCACATAAATCCTAGCTCGATCCCATTCACTTCTTAAGTCATGTTGGTCAAAAATAAGGATGGGTCACTAAGGATGTGCATCACTTACATGACCTTGAACAAAAAAACAATAAAAAATAGGGACCCAATACCCATGATCAATGAGCTATTAGACGAACTATATGGAATAGTTTAATTTTCAAAAATAAATATAAGCTTAGATTATCACCATATCGGAGTATGTGAGCAGGATGTACATAAAACAGATTTTAGATGTCGTTATGGACATTATGAAATTTTGGTCATTCCATTTTGATTAACCAATGCACTTGCAAATTTTTAGTCGTGCTTAAACCATATTTTTAGGATTCATCTATGGATTTTTTTTGCTATTATTTTTTTATGATCTCCTCATTTATACAAAAACTTGGGAGGAACACCTAAGACACCTAGAGGAAGCATTGTGTATATTTAAGGAACAATTCATTTTTCCAAAGGAGTCCAAATGTGAATTTGTGATTACATAGATTATGTATATGGGGCATATTATAAATTCGCAGGTGAAACATGTGCACTAAGAAAAAACCTAGGCTATACTTGTTTGGCCCACGCCTAAGTCCCTCATAGAGCTACATGGATTTATGGACATATGCAACTACTATATGCTTTTTGTAAAAGGATATTCATAGATGGTGGAAGTCTTAACAGACTTAACCAAAAAGGGGGCTTTCATATGGTCAAAAGAGGCACAACAAACTTTTGAGCAGTGTAAGGAGGTGATGAGAACTTGCCCAGTCCTAGCATTTCCTAATTTCTCACACCCTTTTGTGCTAGAGTAAAATGCATTGGGGGAAAACATAAGAGTCGTGTTGATGTGGGATAAGCACCCAATAGCCTTTGAGACCTAGAAACACAAGGATACATAGAGACTTTATTCCATATATGATAAAGAAATACTCACCATCAGGCATGCACTAGAAAAATTTTAACAGTACTTGGTGAGAGGATGGTTTGCAGTAAAAATTGACTGCAACAGTTTTAGGCAATTCCTAAAGAAGAAACATCTAAAGGAGAGGCAACAAAAAAGGGTTAGTAGGATATAGGCCTATGGCTTTGACATTGAATATGTAAAAGGGAAGAAAAATGTGGTAGTGATGCCCTATCAAGGAGACCAACAACATGTTATCTCACAGATATTATTATTGATTGGAAGGCACTTGTTCTAGTAGAGTATTCCAAAAATAAATATGCATGTGATTTGAGGGATGGATTGGTCCGGTATGACAGGTACAAGGTAGTAGATGACATCATTTTCTACAACATCCAAAATTTATCTAGTCCCTGAATCAACTTTCAAAAGAAAAAACTTGAAGGATGTCGACAATTCATCTCTAGTCAGTCATCAGGGATACTTCAAAACATATCTACAGGGTGAGGGATGGGTTCTCTTATAAGGACTTCAAAGAATATGTATTGAGATATGTGACAGAGTATAATACCTACCAGTAGAATAAGGCAGAACATCCTCATCCTGCAAGATTTTTGTAGCCATTACCCATCCAGAACAAAAGTGGGAAAGTATTTCCATAGATTTCATTACGAAGCTACCAAGGGTGTAAGCAAAGATTGCATTCTGGTGGTAATTTATAGATTAACCAATTTTTCACACTTTATGGAAATCACATCATACTACAAGGTAGGGAATGTAAGAAAAAAAAATAACAAGATATTTAGACTACATGGAGTACCCAGATATATAGTTAGTGACATGGATAGTTTATTCCTTAGTGATTTCTGGCAAGAATTGTTTAGATGAGATCATACAAAATTAACCCCAAGCACTAGTTATCACCCAAAGTCACATGACCAAACATAAATTGTAAACAAATGGGTGGAAGGTTATCTATGGAATTATGTGATGGGGAAACAAAAGAAATAGATCTTATGGTTGCATTTTGGGGAATACTACTAGAACTCTACTTATCATATGTCCATTTGTATGACACCATTTCGAGCACTATGTGGGTATAACACTCCTTCATTTGTTGAGATGGCTTTCGAGGATAGTAGAGCTCCAAAAGAAAAGGATTATCTTTAGGTAAACCAGGAAATCCTCAAAGCCCTTAAGGTGAACTTACAGGTTGAATAGAATCAATAGAAGATGTATGTAGTGATGAGCTCTAGTATTTAACCAAGGACATTGCAATTCCCAAGGGCTTCTCAACTTAAATTATCAACTGGGGTTCGTACAAAATTATAGGTGACAATGTTATATGCACAACATGTTAGGTTCTACTCATGTCACCCTCAGTCATGAGATCAAATCAAGGTGTTCAGAGGCCACTTCTTTAGCTAACCACAAAGAGAAAAGCATGTCATGATTGCAAGGAGATGAACATGATTCTAACTACATAAATGAAAATGTCATTCATTCAATGTAAATGTTGATTGAAATTGCATGAAAGGAAAAGGTCAGTATAGTTGTAGACGTAAACCATGCTACTCTATTTGCATACTTAATCGAATTAATATCCTACTTGCATGAATCATTTATCTATTTGCAACCTTCTTGAAAATGATAAATTAAGTCTTCAACACAATTAGGGAAAAAAAAATGTTAATTCTAATTCTATTTGTTGTCTTATGTTTGTAATGAGGAGAGGATAGAGTTTTAGCGGTTTTAGATTCTTCCCTGCTAATGAAACAAGGCTTGTGGGCCATTATTCAAATCCAATATCTAAGGGTTGTAATATGGAGAAAATTTGGTTGAATAAAACAATGCTACAGGTCTGCTACAAGAGGCCCTGTATTGCTACAAGAGGCCTTGTTTTGCTATAGGAGCAGTGTTTGGTCAATTCAATGTCCTTGAATTGGAAATAATAAATTGTCAACCAGTGTGCGTAGACTGATGAAGTATAGGTGCACAATATGTGCTTAGAAACTATCTTACTATGTCGTTATGTATTTGTCACAGTCTAGTCCGAGGGTGGAGGTGATGTTGTTAGTTGAACCAATGTTGTCATTCTTAAGGATAAGTTTCCTAGAAATCAATCGTTGTTCAATCAGTTTGTGGATGATGTGAGGGTGGTTTTACTTGTGTTAAGTTGTTTGGAGTTTGATTTTAAACCTCTTGCTGCAGCTCCTAATCTTCTAAGTGTAAAATAGAATCTTACTCTAGCATCTATGAAGGAATTACTTTTGAACTTAATTGTTTTAGGAGAAGTCTTCTCACTTGTTCAATTTCTATTCAAGCACTGTAATCCAAGCAACATTTCTAAATTGAAAACACTCAATTATGATGGATAATAAGCAAAGAAAATAATTGTGTAGTACCAGGTATAAAGCAAAGTAGAATTCTTATGCAGGTAATGATTTGAAATCATTATACATCATATTCACACAAAACAGAGTAATTGAATAATTGAAAGAAATCAGATTGCATTCGATCAAAACCTGACACTGATTGCAGGGGCCCTCCACATAGCAGTTCAAATCTTTAAACCAGTACAATACTTGCACACAGAAACCAAATTCATTGACAAGGAAATCATAAATTGATTAGAAAACATTTCATACGACGCGCACCCAAATACCAGTGCAGACATTGAATTTATAACATGTCTTTTGCATAACTGTATGAGAATTCCAAGCCCAATATCTCTTAACCCTATCTAATATTATATCATGAAATCATCGTTTTGCTATTTCGAAAGCAAAATGATAAGGTTTTAGCTTATCTTGGCTCTGTGCTGCGTTAATTCAATGGTTGACTCGGGGTTTGACCGTGATCTCCTATGCCACCTTTGGAAAATGGTTTTGAGTGAATAGGAAGGTATTCGTGAGGGAATCGCCTTCTATCCATATACACCTTTCGTTACTGAACTGGAGCTCTGAAACCTCGCGAACAATGAAGGCAACTACGGAATCCTGGACTCGATGTGGAAACACATCAATTCAGTAGCTAATTGCAACTTTAATTAAAACAATAGGGTATTCAGCTGAATATGAACAAGAAAACATAATAATGCATACCTTCATCAAAACCTTGGAGATATGGCTTTATTAAGTGGTGCATATATATGAAAAAGAGAGGGTTATTTGGCAAAAAGGATGTCATGGTAGGGCAATCTTCAGACTCTACATTCCCCCAGACTGGAGATGTTGTATGTCCTCATACACTTTCTCTTTGTCTTTTGCTTGTGTCTCTTGTTTGTTATTTCCCTTTTTCACTGCTTTCTTCTTTCTAGCAGAGATTGGAATTCTGGGCTTCCTCATTAGGATTTTGTACTTTAAACCGATTATCTCTCTCTGCATAATTTTGTTCTCCTTTTTCAGCTTCTTGTTCTTCTTATACTGCAGGCTTAGATGTAAGATTAAATTATCACTCTTGGCGATCTGTATTTCACTCTATGTCTTCAGGGCTTGATTTTCATTTTTAAGATATCGATTCAATGTTTCCAGTTCAAAGATATCCTACTTCAAGATGTTTGAGGCCGATTGTTCATTTACCTGGTTGCTTCCTTCTCCAGGGCTCTGTATTGTTTCCTTTATTGTTGTCGCCCCACTTTCCAGTGATTCTATGTAGTCATATATTTCCTGTTGTGCAGGGTCAATACTTGGACTATGTATCGGGCTCCCTAGAGGTGACTTGTAAGGCTGTGGTGATGATCTTGGTGATCCTTTTGGAGAATCCCCAGGGCTTCCAATTGGCTCATCCTCTATTGGTTCAATCTCTGTCGAAGTGTTTTCTATTGGCTCTTCTTTAGTCGGCTCATTTTCCTCCAGGTTGATGTATTCTGTAATTTTTGGTGTGGTTTGTTGAGTTGTGCTCAACCTTGTGCCTCTTCTTAACCCTGGGGTTTGTATTTTTTGCACTTTCCTCCTTTTATCCTCTGATTTTCCTTTTAGAGGAGAGGTTTCAATTCATGAGAGTTCTTCCTTTCTTGGGATACCTTTCTTTCTTCTAGGGTTTCCCCTCTTCATTCTATGCAAAATCTTGACTATGGGCAGCTCTTCTTTTGTTACCTCTGTCTGAGTTTGAGGTGCTTGTTCTTTTGTCATTTCTATGGTTCTTTTTCTCCCCCTGAGGGCCCTGCTGCTACTTGGTTTTTCTGGGGATCTTTCCTCGAAATGATTCCTTATCAAGAAACTTTCACAGTCATCCCCTGTACTTTGGAGGTGAAATTCGACCAATATTTTCACCAGACCATGATGGTACATGGTGTTTTCTATGCATTGAACTTTCTTCTAAACATTTGTAGCCATTTTTGTGAGGCTATTCAAGAGAAAATAGGGAAGATTCATCTAATGATCCTCCAGGAAGTGCATCATCATTCTAATATGATAAAAGTACATCTGTCCAAACCTACCCTCACATGTGATAAACTTCTAAAGCACAAGCAATAAGTTTCTCCATTTACCTTTAAGAACAGAGCTTGGAATACCTTTCTTGTAGACCGTCGTGTCCATGCTCGTATTCTTAAGAAAAACCCTCCAGTCTTCACTATCAATCCCTCTATTTTAAAACCATTTTTCTCCATGCCTTGCCAACTCGATGGCCTCAACAATTATAGACTTCGTTCTTGTGAGCTTGATATCCCCAATTTAAACCCCCATTCCATCGAAGGAACGTGTGAATGTCTTGGTTACCCCGTTGTGGAAATTGCTAAACTTCTCAATGAACTGCAACCATTGTCTTCTTTGCAGCAGCTCCCTATTTTATGGGTACCCTTCTAGGAATTGCTTCCCTGCTGGCTCTGTTTGAACAATTACCCCCATACTGAAGGATGCTTCGCCTTGAAGATTGGTTACCTTGAAAGGAAAATGGGACTGGTGGGGTTTGCTAACAGGCAGAAAGATGAAGTGATGGTGAACGAATAGAGGAGTGTAGGAATAGGGAAGAATGGATGGATTAGCAAAAGGATTATGGAAATGGATTCGACCGTTGGGTGCATTCAAACTTATGATTTGGTAATTAAGTTCAAATATTTGGCGCAAGGTCATGATATGACTTCTAGAGTTGTGAGATATGATATTTTGTTAAATGGCCATTACCTTTATGTTATAATGATTTCAATATAGTACTGTATTTTCTTATTCATACATGCCATATATCTTTCCCTATTGTTAAATTAAAGCAACACGTACCTTTAATTTTCTGTTTCTAACCTCATTTGTTGTCCTTTGATCTTCTGTAGGGGCATCGTTGTCAACTCTCCTTTAATCCAGTTCACCAAGTATTCTTGTAGTCTTTAAAATTATTAGGCTACAGAAATTCGTTTGGTTGTGAAAACATGTCCAAGCTACAGAAATTTGGACAAGCTGCGGAAAGTTGTTGTTTCTACAGCTTAAGAAAAAGAAAACTTTTAGTAGATGAGATTTATATATATATATATATATATATATATATATATATATATATATATATATATATATTGAAAAGAAAATTTGAAGTGCCAATAAATTGGTTTTCACTTCAAAATTTTCTATATAAACATGCCAACAACAGGTTGGTTTTCATGTTTATACAATTTTTTTTTTTAAACAAACTGAATGAAAATTTCTAAGGTGGAAAAGAAGAAGAATTCTTTTTGACCATCTTCAGTTCTGAATTATCCTGAAATATTTTGACAAATTCCTCTCTTGTTAATGGTTTCTAATAAAGCTTGAGTCGATGTCCATTTACTAATAGAGTTCTTTCTTCATCAATAGTTCTGATTCTAACTGCACCATTATCAAAGATATTCTCAACCTCATAAGGTCCAAGCCAATGGGTTTGGAATTTCCCTTGAAAAATTTTGAATTTTGAATCAAAGAGCAATGCCCAATCTCTCGGATGAAACTTCCTCTCTGTAATATACTTATCATGCCATCTTGACCTTTGTTGTTGCATTAAGCTGGTCCTCTGAAAGGCTTCTTGTATGATCTCATCGAGCTAATTTAATTATGTCATCCTTTTCTTCTGGGCTTCTAACAAGTCAAGATCTAACTGGACTGTCATCTTATAGGTTTGGATCTGGAACTCTATTGGAAGTAAGACTTGCTTCCCATAAACAAGTTCATAGGGAGTATGTATTGTAGTGTTCGTCCATGTAGTCCTATAGGCCCATAAGGCTTCTGGAAGTTTTTCCACCCAGTCTTTCCTATGTAGATGTACAGTCTTTGTGAGGATAGCTTCAATCACTTTATTTGTGGACTCAACTTGTCCATTCTCTTGTGGATGATATGGAGTTGACTTCCAATGTTTTATCTTGTATTGGTCCACAAGATTTTGCACTAGTCTGAATGTGAACTGTGTCCCTTGATCTGTTACAATTTCTCTTGGCACACCAAAGTGAGTAAAAATATCCTCAAAAAGAAATGAAACTACATTATTTTCAGTAGCAAAAGGAAGTGCTTTAGCTTCTACCCATTTAGTGACATAATCAGTACATACCAAAATATACTTATTTTTCTTTGAAGGTGGACTAATTGGTCCAACAAAATCTAGTGCCCATTTTTCAAATGGTTCGATAAGTACCCATGGTTGTAATGGCACCTCATTTGAAAGAGTAGATTTGCCCATTCTCTGACAACTCTCGCATCTCTTAACATATTCCTTGGTGTCCCTAAAAATTGAAGGCCAATAATATCCTAAAAGCAAGATTTTGTAGTGGTTCTTTTGTCAGAAAAAATATCCTCCACACGGCTCATCGTGACAAGCTTTTAGTATCTATGGTATTTCATCCTCCCGAACACATCTTCTGATGATGAGGTATGATCCCGTCTTATGTAATTATTCATTTATCCATGAGTAGGATGTGCTATTGTAGACTATTCTTCTTTTTTCTCTGGGGGTTAAATGAAATGGCATTTTTCCTGTGGCCTAATAATTAGCAATATCTGCATACCAAGGTGATTTAGTAGATATTGCAAAAATATATTCATCAAGAAATTTATCTTCTACGGGTTGATCATTGTTTTCACTTTGTATTCTAGATAGAAAATCAGAATTTGTGTTTTGTTTTCCTATCTAGAATGGTTATGTTAAATTCTTTTAAAAGTAGGAGCCATCTGATTATTCTTCCATTAGTGATTAGTTTATTCATTAAGTATCTAATGGCAGAATGTTCTGTGTGGACAAAAGTTTCATAGCCAGTTATATAATGTCTGAACTTATTAATGGCATGAATCACAGCTAAGAACTACTTCTCGGTTATAGTATAATTTAACTCTACAGGGGTTAAATTTTTACTGGTATAATAAATGGCATGAGTGAGATATTTTTATCCCAAAACAGCTCCTAAGGTTGAATCTAAAGCATCTGTTGAGATTTGGAAAGGTAATTTACAGTTAGGTCCTTTTAAGATGGGTGCTTCAGAAATTCTCTTTTTCAATGTTTCAAAGGCAACTTGACATTTGGTATCCCAACTGAATTCACAGTCTTTTGTAAGTAGTTTAAAGAGTGGAGATGTAATCTTTGTGAAGTTTTCTATAAATATTCTATAATATCTGGTAAAACAGAGAAAACTTCTGACGTCCTTATGAAAACTTGGCATTGATAACTTGGAAATGACTTCTACCTTAGATGAGTCTACCTTAATTCCATCTCCATAAATATGGTGACCTAAAACAATTCCTTCGTTAAACATCATGAAACATTTTTCATGGCTTAATGAGAGGTTTGTTTCTTGACATCTTATTAAAGCTTTCTCCAAGTTCCCTAGTTCTTTGTTGAAAGAATCCCCATAGACTGTGAAATCATCCATGTATACCTCCACACAATCATGGATAAGGTCAGAGAAAATGCTAAGGACTGCCCTTTGGAATGTTGCGGGAGCATTACATAACCCAAAGGGAAGTACTTGGTAAGCATAAGTTCCCCATTGACAAGTGAATGTGGTTTTATCCTAATCTTCAGGGGCCACCTAAATCTGGTTGTATCCACTAAACCCATCTAGGAAGGAAAAATATCTTTTTCCTGCTAGAGTGTCTAAGACCTGATCTATGAAAGGTAGGGGAAAGTGGTCTTTTAATGTTGTTTTATTCAATTCCCTGTAATCGATGCATACTCTCCATTTTCCATTTTTTAGGGACGATTACTAGAGGTGAAACTCACTGAATATTAGATATTGGATAAATGAAATTTACATTCAATAATTTATGCAATTCTTCTTTAACAATTTCTTTTAGATTTGGGTTCATTCTTCGTTGAGGTTGTCTAACTGGTATTGCATTTTGTTCAATGTAGATATGATGTATGCAAGTTTTAGGATCAATCCCTCTCATGTCAATATATTCCCATGCAAAAGCAGAAGAATGTTTCTGTAAAATTTTAATCAATTGTTTATTTTGAATATCTTCCAAATTTTCATTGATATTTAAGGTTTTTCCTGGAAAGATTTCTATCGATGAATTCCCAAATTTCTCCATGGACAACAATGATACTTTTTAAGAGGAGAGATATTCATTTCGACTATGCTCATAATGTGAGGAAGAATCATTATTTTCTAACAATTTTAAAAGTTTGTCTTCCTCTTTTGCTTGTTCAGTGACAAAAATAGGTTGGATGTCTTCTCCATCTTCTATCCATTCTTCAGTTTCTTTATCTATTGTTGTTCTTGTAGGGGGTATAATGTAAATTTATTTGTAGAATTTCCATCTGAGATAAACATATCTCCTGACCTACATCCGATGAAAGCATCTGTTGTGTCCAACCAAGGTCTTCCTAGAATTAAGGGATGTCCTCCTAGATTGCTCTTGGGTGTTAAGATCATAAAATCAACAGGATATTCCCAAGAATCTAAGGATACGCAAACATCCTCTAACACACCATTTGGTTTAATAATAGATCTATCTGCTAGTTGCAACAAAGTTGGTGTGTATTGAAGATTAGGAAGCCTAAGTGTATTCCATCACCTGTTTGCTCATTATGTTTATAGTCGCTCCTAGGTCAATCAGTGTGTTTGGTATTTCATTTCCATGATGTGAATTTTTACAATGGGGCTTCCTAGGTCTAGATACTTTTGGATTATCGTTTTTTCCATCATAATGTCTACAATTTTTCCAACTAACTGAATTTTTTTATACATTTTCTTTTTCTTCCTGATCATTGTGTACTTAATTCCTTAATTGTTTTTTCAAAAATTGGTATTACTTTTATGGCTTTCAATAAAGGAATCTTAATATAGAAATTTCTCAATTCGTTTCATCATATTATAATCAGGTAAGATAATTTGTTTCTCTACTTCTTCATCGATTTTTAATCTTTCTGGGAAAGGTGGCTTAACTGATATTGAAGGTGATTCTATGATAGGAGTATTTATTGGAATTTCTTTTGTTTGTCTAGTTTCTCTTTGTGGAAGAGAGTTCTCTCCTTCTTCTCATTGATTCTTATATTTTTGAAGATCTGGTTTTGTTTTCTGAATGACAATGGGAGAGTTTTTTAGTAATATCCTTCCAAACCTCAATTGAATATTGTTTAGGTCTAGTGGGGTTATTACATAAGTTTGAGGATTCTGATCCTCCATGTTGTATATTGGTTGTTGTGGTACTTTAGTATTAGGATTTGGAAGTGGTTGAGTGGGTAGTTGATTTGATTTTTTGTGGAAATGGTAGGGAAAGTTGCGGATTTTCACTTTGTACTGGGACTTGTGGTAATTGATTAGTTTGAGGAATTTGATTGGACAGGGTTAGGAATTGT
This sequence comes from Pinus taeda, assembly GCA_000404065.3. Taxonomy (NCBI): domain Eukaryota; kingdom Viridiplantae; phylum Streptophyta; class Pinopsida; order Pinales; family Pinaceae; genus Pinus; species Pinus taeda. Next base: position 28,964 of record APFE031748171.1, read on the forward strand.
GGTGAAATATAGGATGGCGAATATTGTTGATATTGAGCATAGGCTCCATAAGGATTTTTCCATCCTTGATTCCAAGGCTGTGATTATGGCAGAACCCAAGACTACCAAGCTGGATTCCAATTACTTTGTGAAGATTGGGAAAATTGTTGTGGTCTAAATCCTCGTGGTTGATTTGGTTGGGGATTTTGCCATGGTCTTTTAGCTAAAAAGTAGACAGGGTCTACGTCATTGAATACAACCTTGAGACCTAGTAAGGATGGACATTCCTTTGTATCATGATTATCCAAACATATGACATAGGTTTCTTTGAATTTTGAGTCTAAGGGACATTCTCTCAAACCATGTTTCTTCCGACATTTGGGACAGAAGATAGATAATGCAACATTTTCGGAATTTTTCTTGTTCTATATTTTAAGGGTGTATATTTGTTCACTTAAGCTCCCTAAAATATCTATCATAAAGGTATCAAGCAGGTTCCCTATTTTTTCCCTACTAATTGTTCCAGCTGCAGACTTGTTTATTCTTGATAAGGGAGGGTCTCTAGGACTCTTTACAACTCTTGCTTTTCCCCTTGAGATATGTACACACAAATCACAAATATCTGCAAATGGGAGTTGCAAAATATCTCCTTTCCCTGTCAGGTTAAGTAGATTGATCCATTCATATTTAACAGCTCTGAGTAAAAGAGCTTTTAAGGTTTCTTCATCCAAATTATCCATTTTTGCTCTTTTAACATTATAAACAAATATTTCTACTAAGTCTTCAAGATTCACATCTTCTTTATGTGTCATCTTGAAGACTTCATCTTTAAGGTTGCTAGGCATACAGTAGTCTCTGTATTTTCCCAAGAAAGCCTCCTTCATTTGTGCCCATGTTGCTATAGAATGCACTCCCAAACTCATAAACCATTTTAATGCTGAGTCTTTTAATGTGGCTGGGAATAATTTCAACTTTTGAGCATCATGTAGATAGTCATATGATTTGCACAATACTTCAAATTCAAAGAGAAATGTCTCTGAATCCTCGTTTCTTTTCCCATGTAAATTAGGAAGAATCGAGGGTGATATATTTTTCATTGTGAGGGTTGTATCCTCATTAAGGATAGGGAATCCCAAAAGATCTTTATTCCCTCTACCTCTACCCCCTCCTCTACCTCTACCTCTTCCTCTTCCTTTGTCTCCAATCCTATCCCTCTTCACCATGGACATTATGTACTTCTCCTTCTTCTTTAGCGATGATAGATTCTTCGGAACTAAGATAGTGTTCTTCTAATATTTCAGGTTCCTCTATCAATGGTTGTTCAGAATAAGTCTCCAATCCCTCCTCTTCACTGGGAATTTCTAATTCTTCTCCCTCGATTTTTTCACCAGTGGAGGACAGAAATATTACTCTTGTGGTTGGGGATGTAATATTTTCTTCAATTACAGCCTCAGTAGAGAAAGTAGGTGAAGTTTTGGATTGAACTTCTGATCTTGAGACTTCAGGAAGTCTCTGTCGTCCCCTAAATGGAATTTGGGTTGAGTAGCGTTGAATCTCGAAATTGTGGTGGAGTGAGTGGATTTGTGGGAATTAAACTTCTTCCTTATCGTACAAATCTACCTCTAGAGTCTCTATCCCTATGCATGTCATGTTTTAAATTAATGATGGTTTTGTTTGTTGTTTTTTTTATGGCTTCTAATTATACTTCCTTGGCAATGACACCAAAATGTTTGGTCAATTCAATGTCCTTGAATTGGAAATCATAAATTGTCAACCAGGGTGCATAGACTGAAGTAAGTGCACAATATGTGCTTAGAAGCTATCTTAGTATGTCGTTATGTATTTGTCACAGTCTAGTCCAAGGGTGGAGGTGATGTTGTTAGTTGAACCAATGTTGCCATTCGTAAGGATAAGATTCCTAGGAATCAGTCGTTGTTCAATCAGTTTGTGGATGATGTGAGGGTGGTTTTACTTATGTTAAGTTGTTTGGAGTTTGATTTTAAACCTATTGCTACAGCTCCTAATCTTTTAAGTGTAAAATAGAATCTTACTCTAGCATCTATGAAGGAATTATTTTTTAACTCAATTGTTTTAGGAGAAGTCTTCTCACTTGTTCAATTTTTGTTCAAGCACTGTAATCCAAGAAACATTTCTGAATTGAACACACTCAATTATGTTGGATAATAAGCAAAGAAAATAACTATGCAGTACCAGGTATAAAGCAAAGTAAACATCAGTCTAATCTAGGTATAAAGCAAAGTAGAATTCTTATGCAGGTAATGATTTGAAATCATTATACAACATATTCACACAAAACAGAGTAATTGAATAATTGAAAGAAATCAGATTGCATTCGATCAAAACTGACACTGATTGCAAGGGCCCTCCACATATCAATTCAGAGCTTTAAACTAGTACAATACTTGCACACAGAAACCAAATTCATTCACACGGAAATCACAAATTGTTCAGAAAACATTTCATACGGCGCGCACCCAAATACCAGTGCAGCCATTGAATTTATAACATGTCTTTTGCATAATTGTATGAGAATTATAAGCCTAATATCTCTTAACCCTATCTAATCTTATATCGTGAAACTGTCATTTTTCTATTTCAAAAGCAAAATGATAAGGTTTCAGCTTATCTCGACTTTGTGTTGCATTAATTCGACGATTGACTCAGGGTTTGACCGCGATCTCTTGTGTCACCTTCAGAAAATGGTTTCGAGTGAATAGGAAGGTATTCATGATGGAATCACCTTCTATCCATCCACACCTTTTGTGACTGAATTGGAGCTCTGAAACCTAAAACAATGAAGGCAGTTACAGAATCCTGGACTAGCTGCGAAAACACGTCAGTTTGGTAGCTAATTGCAACTTTAATTAAAACAATAGGGTATTCAGCTAAATATGAATAAAAAAACATACTAATGCATACCTTCATCAAAACCTTGGAGATATGGCTTTATTAAGTGATGCATATATATGAAAAAGAGAGGATTATTGGGCAAAATGGATGTAATGGTAGGGCAATCTTCAAACTCTACAAGGGGGGCCGAGAGCTTTTCAAGGATAGGAATGGTGTCTTAAATGTATAATAAGATGGCTGAAGGTATAATAAGGTGAATTAAGGGTGTGGGAGCCCCTTAGCCTAGCCTAGTACCACTCGGAGGTATATATTGCACCAAAGTTTGTGCCCATGGTGACCAAATTTACCCTAGCAGAGTGATCTTGGTGATAGAGTTTGGAGGAAATGTGAGGTGTCTAGGAGGGATATGTAATGGTCTATGTGGATTTAGAAAGGTGTCCCCACCCCTGTAGGTCAACACAATTCCTACAAACTATTCAAACACATGCATCAAATGATCATTATTATAGCAAAGTAAACTAACATGGAAAAGATGAGTTGAATTTTACTAAAATCTACTCTACTCTACAACACAACTCTAATTGACAAACCAATGATACTAAATTCTTAAGTTGGAGAAACTAAACATGCAGAAATATTACAGTCCAATACTTAATAATTTCCAAGAAATCATAAACACGTATTTTTGGGTTGTTATTATAGATCTTCCAATCACTCTCTCCGCAAGAGAGATGATAGGGAAACTTGAAAATACAAATTTTATGATATAATACCTACTAAAACAAGAAAATAATTGCAACGACTTGAACAAGAACAAGTAAGAAATACAAGAGAGGCACTAAAACCTCTAGGTTGGGCCCAAACCCAAGGGTTTCATCCCTCCAAAACTAACTCAGATGCAAACCAATAGTGAAATTCTCATTAACAGAAAATAAGAGTCACATACATCATACTAAAGATGAAAATAAAAATGTCAAGCACTAGGCTCTCAGTAGCTACTCCTAGATGCAACAAAAATTTTAATCCTAATGAGCCTTTTGGTTGGTTCATTTATACAAAAATTAGTTGAGGGGAAAATCCCTTGAAAATAGGAGTGATTCCCTCCAAAATCTCAAGATTGGTGGATTTGGTTCCCTTGGATCTTCATATGCACCTGAGTTCCTCGGGTGCTAGTGAATTTGATTTGTTGGTGAATAATCTTTGATATAAATCCAAGTTGGGGAGTTAATGCAATGGAAAATCCCCCCTATATTCTCTCTATATGTCTCCAGTCAACCCCTGTATAGTAAATATCTCCAGAAAATCTTCTTTTTCCTACGTATTAATCACATTAGGCCATGAAATATGACAAGCAACCTTTATTCTTCCTACTAAGAATATTATGCTTAAAAATGCAAATTAATGTGAGAAAAGGAGAGTTTTAAGGGCTGTAGGATAGCATAATGGACCTCAAAATATAAATATTGATGGGAAGTCACTGATATGAAGTTCATTCATGGCCCTGGTGGCCTCTCTGACATCCCAAGGAATCTCAGATGGTGTGCCTTCCTAGGGATAGAAACTTGCATTTTCTTATATGTTTATCCATTCATTTTGCTCTCCTACCTAGTTTCTTCTCTCCTATAGGCCCAACAGTAAGGGAGGACTGATTTTGAGTCCTATCCACTTGATATTCAACCTTCAAATTATTCTCTTGTATAGTGGGGTTCTCTCCAAGGAATTCCTTAGTATTTCTGGAGAGCGATACTCTCTGATTTGCAAAATGTGAGGCAGGGCATGCCATCTTCTTTGGAAAGCCTACAAACTTTCTATACCAAACATCCTAAAGGTGTCTTCAAAATAGAGGATAGTTTGTTCTTGGGCTTCCATATACCGAGGTGCCAATTCTGGATTAGTGGAGATGAGGTTGTGGATACTTATGACAGCCTTGGGGCTCACTAATTCTGCTCGGATGTATGAGGGCTCCCTCTCTTCCTTTTCCATCACCCTCTTTACTTCCTAAACTCTTGTTTCCTCATGAGTCAACCAAGAGGCTAATTCTATTAATTGAATGTCCCCTAAGTCTGAGTTAGGGTCCCAAAAGTTCATGTCTGTGAGGATCATATTTTGCATGTAGAACTCAGGAAATTTGGCTCTATCCTCAATAAATTCCTTTTTTCAAAATTCAATGAACTTCCTGTCATCTTGGAAAGGTAGAGAGCCATACTATGCTAGGGTATTTATCTGAAATTGTATTCATTGCTCCTTGAGGAAGATGACATAGGATTTGGATGGTTTCTTGCATTGTACAGCTTCCATGGCTAGACTTTCCATAGTGGCAAGTTGTACCTCTTTTTCTTGCAGTTTCTCTCTTAGCCTTATGTTTTTTTCATGTAGCTTCTCCCTCATGATTAACTCTCTCAACCTTAAGTTGTTTAATTCCTTGCTACTTTTTCCTCCGTGAGGCCCACATCTTCTACCTTTTTGGATTTTGCAATTTTCATCCATCTATGTGTTCTTCCTCTTTCCTTCTCCAACTCAAAGAAGAGTGGTAAAGAAAATTTCTCAAATATAATCCTACCTCCCTCAACAAATTTGTAGTAGGATTCTAGATTTGGTTGTGGAATAGGCTCCTGGAGTTCCTTGGAGGCCTTTTTCCTCATATTTTGGTGTGGTTGCCTCCTCCTATAACATCTCTTGCTGCTTCTGTAGTAGCCCCTGTTTCTCCTATAAAAGCCCATGTTTCTCCTGTAGATCCTATGTTTCATCCTATATCTCTTTTGTTTCCTCTTGGAGCAGGGTATCTTTTGTCTTAAGCCTCTTAAATGTTACTACTCTAGTGGTGGACCTACCTATCAGTTGCATAGGTTTCTTAGTCTTGGATTTAGGAGAGGTAAATTCTTAAATCTTTCCCTCACTAGGTCCCACTTCTTCCCTTTTTCTTGCTAATTCATCAATGGTGATAGGGATTTTTGAAGGACGCTGAGGTTTCCCTTACCTTACCCTGGTGCTCTTCCTTGTTTTAAAGTACAAGAGGCATTGTCTGGGCTGCCTCCTTTTGGGCTAGATTGGTTTGCCCAATGTGGCCAATGTGGCAGCCACCTCTTGTTATGTGTTTCCTGGTGAGAGGCTCATTTGTTTCCCTTGTCTCTCTATACCTTGAGGTTTGGAGGGATCCTCAGGGTTCTCTTCCTCTACTTTTTCCTCCTCTTCCTATTTTTCCTTTGTTTCTGCCTTATCCTTCTCTTCTTCCTTTTCTTCTTCCTTCTCTTCTTCCTTTTCATTTTCCTTCTCTTCCGTACCCCCAGTACTAGAGGTTGGTGTTTCATATTGATGTGTGTAGGTGAGGGCTTGTGTTTCAATGAAAATATATCTATCCATGTCTGCAAATTTATTCCACAGCACAGGGTTCCTTAGATGGCTTAAGTCATCCATGTCAATTAGCTTTTTGAGACCATGATGGGAAATGTGTTGGTGCTTCCCTTCCCTCACTTTTTGGCTCATTTCAATGATGGAATGTAAGAGGAAAAGTGGGATATTGAGTATATTTGGAATCGGCAACTCTATCTGGAACACTAGCTCATAGAGCAACCTAAATTGGCATATACAATGCTCAACCTCCCCGCACAGAATATGTATTTGAGTATGTGATAGGCCACTTCATCCCAAGGTTAAGGGAGGCTCTCTCTTCTTACTCCATTTTTTTTCTTCCATAGGCTTCTCTTTGCGAAGGAATCATTTTTTCCTAGCTATAACACTTATTTCCTCATCTTTCTTCTCCATTGAACTCCTAAGTGTATGGTAGTTACTCTACTTATAATTTTTGTGCTCAAATGGATTGCAATTCCTATAACAATAGTAGTGGAACTATTTTCTCCCTGAGAGCTTAGGTCCATGGGAAATACATGAGTTATAATATCATCATATCCCTTTAATTTTTCAAAGAATCCCATCCACTAATGTCTCAGGAAAATGTCCAAAACAGGGGGGTGTTGATGGATTATTTTTGTGTCTGTGGCTTCTCTTCTATTGAAACCTCCCCCCATTTCCCCTACTGCTCCTCAAAGTTATTTTGTTCCTATTCTCAATATTTACCTTAGAGAAGTCTCGAGTGCAGAGATAGTGTCAAATTTTCCTTTTTAATAGAGGAAGAGAAGGATGATAATTTTCTATCAAAAAAAAACTAACTTTTCTCTATGCCTATCTTGCCTTCTCATTTAATAAATTTCAAAGGAAACTATTGCACAATTGTTTGCTATAGGGTATTCAATTCAAGCACAATTCCTCATGCAGGTGTATGGGAATTTGATTTTGATCTTTTCACTTCAAACATGCATACATAATTGAATTTAAAAGAGCATGTAACGATAAGATTCATACCCATAAAAGAAGCGGAAATAAACGACAACCATGAAAAGAAAAGACACAAAAAAAGTTGATAATGGAGTTCACTCAGTGTGGATTACATTACCTGTCCCTCCTCAATGTGGGGATGCCTCTTTCATTAATCTTCAGTGAAATCAAATTACATGCATGTACATAAGATACCTTATACCCCCACTTCCGAGGATAGCCTGAAAATGCACACCTTTGCTGAATAAATGGACTACAACATTGAATTCCTAGTGAAAAATCATGAAAAATGATTGTAAACTCAACCCCTTTCTGCGTCGATCAAAATTTGGACCCTTAGGAATCTCAAAAATTCTCCAAATATTCCTTCTCGCGTGTTGACAGGAATTAAGTTGCTCAGACGAAGAAGTTTATCACATCATCGCGTTCTTGGCGAAAACCAGGAAAAATGAGTATAAAATTGCCCTGGTTCTGAAATTGTCAAGTTTGGGCCTCCACGAAATCTTAAAAATTCCTCAAGATTCCACAGAGATTCTTTTATGGAGGTCGACAAAAAATTTATTGCTCAGATGAGGAAATTGATTACACCATTCAACTCCTTGCGAAAAAATAAGAAAAATGAGTATAAACTAGACATAATTCTGACATTATGAAAATTTAGCCCCCACCAAATCTAAAAATTCCTCACAAGCATCAAAAGATTCTATGTACGGTCTCGGAAATTGTGCCAACAAAGTTCCGCCCCAGTGATGGTTCCGCTCCACTGGGTTCCAGACTGTCAATGTTTCGTCGCTCCCATGGCTTAGCGCTCATGGATCCTCCTCCCAGTAGCTTGCGGGTTCGATACTTCATTGTATAATCAGTGTGGTTGACTGGGTTTGAATCTTTGTGTTGGTCTATTATTTTATAAACAGTTGTCCATCCCACTCAAACCATTTGCCATTTTACCTATTAACCAAATGTTTATAACCATTGTCATTTAATTAAACCATGGTTGGCTCATCGTTTTGGTAATTTATATAACCACACGCTATATCTAAATCAGCCCTCTTTTGTGCTCACCATGGTATATTAGGTTTGTTGTAACAACCATATTAATACAACAATATTTCCATTAGTGAATTTATTATTCAATATATTATATTGTTTTGTTATATATGGGATGGACCATATATTTACAACCACAACATAACTCATTTTTCAACCACCTTATGCCTTTGAATATATATGATTAGTTGGATAGTGGAACCATATTTGTTTTTATATGGTAGTTATTTTTTTAATTATATTTTTTTGTTTTATATGGCATTTTAATATTTTTTTGTTTTTGTTTTTTATGTAGGTCTAGGAGGTCAATGTTGGCATGCCATGTGTCAAAGGCTCACTAGTCATTTCATCACCGCATAAGCTAAGCGAGTCCCACATCCACTTACAACTTGAAAATTTTCGATGGTCATACAGACTCCAATTGAGGTGACATTCGCGTCATTAAGTTCGTAATGACGATTATTACCACTTGATGCCAATGATGATGAGATTCTGGAATTTTGAAATTTCAACATTTTTCATAGCCCTCTTTGATTTATGGGTGTTCCTGGAGCCCCCTGGATCATTCCTCCCCACTTAGGAGCTTTTGTTCCTCCAAAATCATGAACATTATCTACAATCTGTTGTACTCCCTGGTATGCACAACAAGTTCCCTAACAGGTCACACTTCCTTCTCCTTCACCTTTGTACTTCAGTACCATAAGTGATGAACTAATCCCTATACCATATGCAAACCTGTAGCACAATTTTGAAAAATACATGTTCCCTTAACAGACCAAACATGATTGAAGTAAACCCCATACTTGCCAAGAGTTTATAACACACTCTTTGGTCAAGTTTACATCAGAATCATAATGGAAACCAATACCCCAACTATCAACAATAAGAGGCTAAAATAGAATCATGTTGCTTTCTTAAGTGATAGAAAACATTCCATCACTTTTACAATCATTTTTCAACATATGATTTACAATAATATGGCCACAACAAGATACTATATCTAATAAAACCATCTCTCACTCAATAAAGTGAAAGGGTCATCTCTCTACGGCTGACTTTCTTGTTGAACATCTTCACCGGATGTTTCCTTCCAAGGTGCTTTCTGGTCATGAAGTATCTGACATGTGGCTCTCTGGTGCCTATCCTTGTTGCATTGACTAAAATGATTTTTTCTCCTCCAAACTTTCTGGATCATCTTGGAACGTTTATTTCTAATGTGCCTCTGATAAATGCCTGTGGAATCCTCACTATAACTGGAATGTGGTGAGGTGCTCCCATCATCTGTCGTTGGTTGGTCACTCGTTTTCTTGGAGCATTATCCAAACTCTTTTCAGACATACCCGTCCTACATAACGAGGCAATTCCTCCACTTTGATGGGATTCACAATGCCTTAGCCATTAATGCTGAGGCCCTTACCTTGATGCCCCATATTCTTCAACAATTTTGATCCATTTTTTGTAGTACGTGTCTCAAAAGCAGCGAAATCATCATCATAAAAAGAACATGAAATTGAAGAATCACTTTTTACCTCAGGCTTGTTATGTTGCAACTTTTCCAAAGCCTCGTTCTTGGCTTATAACTGATGTTGTAATCTTTGTTTCTCCTCCTTTGCTTTTTGTAGGAGTCTCCTTTGTTCCACATTCTCTGCTTGAATGATTTGGTTGATATCTTCAAGTTCTTAGAGTCATGTAGCATTTGGTGCCCTCCTCATTTTTGGCACAACACCTGCTGAAATATTTTCCTCATCAACTTAATCGAATCCCAGGTCAATATGTCCATCTTTTTCCATACCAAGAGTTGCAATTTGCATCTCAACCTATGATTCAGATTTTTGGCATTGTTGCACAATTTAAATTGTCTTCTACTTCTATTTTATGTCGTTCCTCTTTGGCCTCAATTATGGATGCGATTTCTAGAGATTCTCCTCATCATTCTCTTCTTTCTCATAATGAGTATAACATGGATTTGCTTAATTTCTCTTGGTTGTTGTTGCCCTCTTTGAGCAGTCAGCTTGCTCATGCTTCCCCCTTCTTTCAAGATGTATAGCCTTCACACTAACTTCATCAAGAGTTTTAGGTTCAAATAATAACAATGAACTACGCAAATAACCATGCAATGAGCCAATGTATTTCATCAAGGTTTTAGGAGAGTCTAATGGAACATTTAATGCTATGCTTGTTTCCTAAACTACTCTGTCAAATTTTAAACATTTTTTCCTTTACTTTGTTTCAAATGTTGTTAATACATCATGGCCTTCTGTTTGTAACCCAATGGGTAAAATTTTCCTCTTAAATCATAAACGAACTCAGAACAAAATGAAAGAAGTTTACGACTACTCTTACCACTTTTCTACATCTTTCCTTCCCACCAAATGAGAGCAGTGCCACTCAATCGAAGGGATGCTTATGGGATCTTGGATTCATCTTCTTTGATTCGTTGTATGAAGCAATATAGTTCAACTTGTTGATCCAATTATTTAGCTTTCCTACATTAGATTCTCCACTAAACACATGTATCTCAAACTTGACATCCATCTTGAAAAAAGGATTTTTATGAGTTTATATATGTCTAGAATGACGAGAATAGGAAGAAGAAGAAATTTCACTGGAAGATGTAGAGAGAGGTTTAGGAGTCTCTTCTCCTCCTCCTTCATGATTCACCGAGGCATGATCATTTGGTCCTTCCTTCTTCTCTAATTTTGCCATTGTCTTCTCATACTCTGCAAATAATTTGTCCACTTTTATGCCATAGTGTAGAAGGCCTTGTGATAATTTTGTTCTTCCTCCAACCAAGTACTCAAGTTTTCCTTCACCTCTTTGGAGCTTTTCCCTAGTTATCGTACACTTGTAATTCATATCAACAGAAGACCCGCTTTGATACCAAACTTGATTAGGATCTTTTAACTTCAAAGATGCATACAGAATTGCATTTAAAAGAGCATGTAACCATAAGATACATACGCATAAAAGAAGCAAAAATAAATGATAACCATGAGAAGAAAAGACACAAACAAGTTGATAATGGAGTTCACCCAGGGTGGGTTACGTCTTTGAGCCCTGCTCAATGTGGGGAAGCCTCTTTCATTAATATTCAGCAAAATCAAATTACATGCATCTACATAAGACACCTTATACCTCCACTTCATGAGACGGCCTAAAAATGAACACCTCTACTGAATAAATGGACCACATTGTTGAATTTCTAGTAAAAAATCATGAAAAATCACTGTAAACTTGACCCCTTTTCACTTCGGACAAAATCTGGATCCTCGGGAATCTCAAAGATTCCTTCTTGTGGGTTTACTGGAATTTAGATGCTTAGATGAAGAAACTAGTCACATCATCGCGAAACTGGCGAAAAACTGAGAAAAATGAGTATAAAGTCAGCCTAATTCTGAAACTGCCAATTTTGGGCCTCCGGTGAGTCTTAAAGATTCCACAAAAAAAAAAATTATCAATGTTGACTAAAACTCTACTACTCATATGAGAAAATTGATTATGCCATCATACTTCTTGTGAAAATTTGAAAAAAATAAATATAAACTCAGGATAATTCTAGCACTGTGAAAATTTGGCCCATGGAATCTAAAAATTCCTCACACACATAAAAAAATTCTTTGTATTGTCTTGAAAGTCATGCCATCATAGTTCTGCCCTGGTCATAGTTCCACTCTAATGGGTTCCAAACTTTCAATGTTTCATCGCTCCCATGGCTCGACACTCATGGCTCCTCCCCTCGATTCCGCAGGTCGAATGAACTTATATACATTTTTGTTCGTAGATATCACAATGTCCCACTACTTGGCTGGTTGGTTGATTCATTGTATAATTGGTGTGGTTAACTGGGTTTGAATCTTTGTGTTGGCCTATTATTAGTCCCTGCCCTCAGGCATGGACTATAGTAATCGAAAACGAAGGAGATATCATTATTTGAGCCGTTTTTACTTCGGGTTTATTAGCTATAAACAAAGTTCTTAGAAACATATTAATATATCATGTTATTTGGCCTCTTCCTGAGGACCGAAGCTGACGGAAGCTGGACCAAAGCTAAAACAATAGGTTATTTTTGCTTGTGTGATATTTTGAAACTTGTAAATCCTACCACCTAAACTAATGTTAGTATTATGTGAGGAAATTAAATTTTAGCTCAAACGCTCAGGAACATGCTAGTATATATGAACATATAAGCATCCACAGGTTCCTGGCTACCCAGCTACACCTGGCTACCCACATGGCTACTTCACCGCACATCTATATTCCATGTGAGCATGTGAGTGTTGTTGCTTTTGCTGCCTTCAAATCCAGATAGGAGGGCCTCAAGAATACAAACAGCCCGGCCAGCAGCAGCAGTTTGATCATTTGGCTTGCCATGATTTTAACAGCAACAGTGTGCACCAGCAGCACAAGTCGCAGAGAAAGCACCACCACCTGAGTAATCACCAATAACACACCCTTGGGTGACTTTTCTTCCTATTGACTGACTCCCCTGCATTGAAGTTGATTAGCTTTATGCTTAGCTACATTTTCTCTTCTCGATAGCCAGATAGTGAAGAAAGAAGGGCGGTCTCCATCCTTTTTCCTCATCAGTATGTAAGTGCCAAGAGCTTGCTTGCTATTGAGCTACGGAGATTCACTCCTCAAAAAAGAAAGAGTCTCTGTTATCTATGAAATTATGTTATTAGCTTATTCGAAGGTCATTCTCCCTTCTCAAGGAAGTGAGCCACTCATCTGAGCCAGCGGATTCTAATTCTGTTGTGCCGGTGCGCAAGCACGCTTAGACTGCGATGTGAAATCTTTGGTCTGCCTATCATTGTCCATTAAGGGCTGACTCCGCTAAGCAAGAGGACCACTACTAATATTGACTGACCTGTTGAGAGGATAGCAGCAGGAGAAAGAAAAAAAGAAGTAGAGTTAGGTTATGTTCGTTTGTGTAAGCATCTCCTTGCGATGTGAAATCTTTGGTCAACCTATCATTGTCCATTAAGGGCTGACTCCGCTAAGCAAGAGGACCACTACTGATATTGACTGACCTGTTGAGAGGATGATAGCAGAAGAAAGAAAAAAAGAAGTAGAGTTAGGTTATGTTCGTTTGTGTAAGCATCTCCTTCAGACCCTCGGTCGATTCGTCTGCTCATTCAGCGTATGATTCTTATCCAATTGCTTCTTCTGATAAGTCTTATGAAATGAATTCGGCTGGAGATAGGCATTCAGATTCGTTGCGTGAATGGCTCTGCACCGGGAGCCACCACTGCGTGAATGGCTCTGCGCCGGGAGCCAGCCACCACCTGCAGCAGTGTTTCATCGTCCTGTGTGTGGATGCTCCTCCTACTGAAAAACTGTGCGTGGATGCTCCTCCTACTGAAAAACACAGATAATGCAGTTTCTTCGCCACTCCATGCACTGCTCCCAGTGCGCCACAACGCCCCTAATTCCAAACGCACAGGCACTGCCATGACCTTGCAAGCCTCCAATTCCTTCAACGACTTCTGCAAGGAAAGCTAAGAAAAGAGCATTGAAGTCACTAGCATTGATAGATATTTGAATGACCTCATCTAGCTAGAGGTGGACAGAATGAGTCAAGAAACCAGATACTTCATTTCGATTAAATGAATTTGAAAGATGGTTTACATGATAGCTTAAGTGAACTTTGATCTTACAGCGAATGTAAGGTGACACTTGGTATTCATGCGGTAGCATGAAGTCCAGCTGCAACGACTTTTATATTTTTATATATTCTAATTGTTATATTATTTTATTTAATAATTTTTTATATAACTTTTAATTATTAGTTTTTTCTTTTTATTACCACCTGGTAGGGCGGTCTCCATCCTTTTTCCTCATCAGTAAGTAAGTTCTGAGAGCTTGCTTGCTATTGAGCTACGGAGATTCGTTCCTCAGAAAAGAAAGAGTCTCTGTTATCTATGAAATTCTGTTATTAGCTTATTCAAAGGTCATTCTCCCTTCTCAAGGAAGTGAGCCACTCATCTGAGCCAGCGGATTCTAATTCTATTGTGCCGGTGCACAAGTCCTTTTTCTTCTTTGAATTTGTTAGAATGCTTGGTCTTTTGGTTCCCAGTTAGAGTTTTGGGTTATAGGTACTCTTCTGAAATCAGCTTTAATTAGATCTGGATGTTAGCTTTATTATATGCATATCTCCTTAAATTTTTAAAAATTACTCCAGCTTAAGATTTCTTTGTTTTTTCAAATTGCCTTTTTTCTCTAGTGATGCCTTTAGTTTCATTTTATGCGTTAGCTGTATAGCTTATAGAAGATTCTTTGGCACTCCTATGGCACTACAGGAATGTATCTCTTCCATCAATTGCTTCCAGAACTTGCATATGGACTAATCTGCTAATTGGCCACATCATCAGGCAACATGTTCTTTGTAGCGATTTAACCTCTGGCTCTCTGAGAAGGTTACCTACTTGATTTATCACTTGATACATATTCAATTTGATATTTGTTATATGGTTCCCTATTTTTCTGATCAGGTAACATTACCCTTCGGAATTTTGTTTCCTGCTATATGCATCCATTGTGTATTTAATAGATTGTGAGTTCTTAATTGGATTTCAAACCTAGCTAGACTGCCTAGCCATATTCTGAATGTATTTCTTGACTAATTGTTTTCATTTGATTCAAGCATTGCTGAGTAACATTACCTTGGATGGTTTACAGTTTGGTTTATCAGGGTTATGTGGCTACTGCAGATTTGTTCCCAGTTTACTTTGAGAACTTTACGAAATTGTTTACTAGAAGCCTTGTTATGTTACAGATTTATGGACAATGGCTGTCCCTATGGAGAATTCGCCTACTCAGATGTCAAAGGATTCAGTTCAGCGCCGCTATAATAAGGTATGATTCCTCTTTTTTGTTTTTTATTAGGGTGCAGTCTTTTGTGGTCCACCTTGCTTTTCAATGCATGTGGTCTTATACGATCTGATATTTGTGTTGTACTGCATTCTCAACATTAGATCGGTTAGATATATAAAATGCAGTGGCTAGGTTTGTACTTTTAATTCATTGCATATTTTATGTTGGTTAATTTCCAGGCCATTGAATTGGAACAAAGGTTGAGAAATTCAATCCAGGCAAAGACCCCATCTGATCCCAATATTTGGGGTCAGATGCGTGAGAATTATGAATCTATAATACTTGAAGATCATGATTTTTCTGAAGCACATGAAATTGAGCATGCACTTTGGCACTTGCAATATAAGTGAATTGAGGAGTTCATAGCTCGAATGCGAAGTACTGCAATGGCAACTAATAGTAACAATCCATCACAGGGAGGCAAAAGTGTTGTGACACGAGATCAAATTCATAAAATCCAATCTGTTTTCAAAAGTTTTCTTTTTGAGGCAACTGGATTTTATCATGAGTTAATTTTAAAGATCAAAGCCAGATACAAGTTTTCGGTTGATTACTTTTCTCATCAAGGTGAAGATTATTTGGGATCAATAGAAGATAAAACCAAGTCTGTGGATTTGAGGAAAGCTCAAGTTTCTTGTCATCGTTGTTTGATATACTTGGGTGATCTTGCCCGCTACAAGGAACTTTATGGAGAAGGGGAATCTTCAGGCCGTGATTTTTCAGTAGCAGCAAGCTATTATGTGCAGTCTGCCTCACTTTGGCCATCAAGTGGAAATGCCCATCATCAGGTTTGATCTCAATTTGTGGGTCTTTTCTTGTTAGTATTTCTTAGTTTATCTGAATCTGCCTCCAAAGTGAGCAAACTAAAGTATTAATTTGCTGTGGAAAGTAACTGGACTTATTATTGTTATATTACTGCAACACCTATTCTAGAATTAATTTATCTTTGTATTATTAAATCATATTGATATCAGGGGAGCATATGTTTTTATTCTGGCATTTTCTCTTATTAGCAAGCCAAGCTATGAGAATATTACCAAAAAGGTTTGTTTTATGTGGATTGTGCTTTATGCAATCTTATTTCCTCTTTGGGTTCTGTTTGAAATAACTTCTGAGAAGACACATTTTTTCCACCCAAACAAATATAATATCTTGAAAGTTTGATGTGAGGATGTCTTGTTTACTAGAATGGTTGTCTAACATCAGTTTCACAATGGCTGTGCAGTGGCTTCCTAAACTGAGGCATTTTGCACCCGATGTTCCAATAGTTATCGTTGGAACTAAACTAGGTAAACGATCCTTTCCTTTGTTACATATTTTTAATCCAAAACATTTCCAAGCTAGAAAAATGTTTCCAGAAGGTTTTTCCACCTTACTAAAGTAAGTGTTTGAATCCAGATTTTCCATTCTTATAAAATGCATTAACATTTACACCAAATGACAAGCAGATGTGCATAAATTGATATCCTATAAGTTAGGCTAGTAATATATTAACTATCTGCCTTTTAAGCAAAGCCTGCCAGTATTTTCTCATAACATAATATTTCAAGATTACATGTATGTGACAGATCAGTTAAGTCGGGACTCGGGAGCATTGGATGTTTTCGACATTTATGTTCTTTTACTGTGCATCTCAGCGAGTCTTTGGCTGGTCATATGTTTTTCAAATAGAGTATGTAGATGCCATAATGCCATAGATAGGGTATAAAATCATTAGTTTTTTACTGCTTCATGCACAACTCATATTCAACAATTTTAGCTTAGCTAGTAGTCCCTTTTTGGTATTTAGAGCATTTGAAGATGACTACGTCAATAAACTTGCAAAGATCCATAAGGGTTGTTGGAATGGCTACTAAAGGTTGACTTGGACCTTCTTAGTGTTTACATGTACTCTAGATTTATCAGCTATGTAGCCCAAATAATGAATTTTCTTCATGGAAAAGGAACATTTATCTGGGTTGGCATACAACTTGTGTTGGAGTAGAGTTTGCAGGATCTGCTTGATGTAATCTGAATGCTAATTCTAGGTCCAATTAAGTTCAACACATCATTCAGGTTCACTAAGACAAAGTTGTGGTAATTTTTTCTAGAATGAACTGTGTATGCATTTTGAAATGTCCCCATGTTTGAAGTGGACACTCTGATCATCAAGGGAACCAACAGAACCCAGAAATGCCTTCTAATCTGTGGAGATCAATCCCTCATGATCTCTAGGAACACCAGCCAGTTTTTTAGTTTTTTACTTGAATAGTACAGTGAGTTTTGGCAATGTGTGGGGTGAATTTGTAAGATTCAAGAAAGCCTTGAAATAATCTTTTTGTTTATTGGATTTTAACTTTGGAGCAAAAAATGATTCTATTAGCTTATCTTGACTTTTCCATTAGATAATATGTCATAATCTTCACGAACAGTTCTAATATTTATTGTACAGTTGTCTATTTATCATGATATATTTGATATTTCAGATGAATGAAGTAAAATCAGTTGTTAAGGCCTTGAGCATTTTTGAGTGCTCAAACCATAAAATAATTTATAACACGTTGAACTGTAGAAGTAACATGAAATGTATTTCTTAAAGCACTATTGTTAAACTGTAGAAGTTAGTGAAAATGTATCTCTTACGTCATAGTTGCCTAGGAACTGGAACTAACCCTAACCACTGTTGCATGTGCTGGCTCACAGCAACAAGTGTGAGCGCAAGCACTAGCATGTTAATTAGTAGAACTTGAACCGTAGTAGTGGTTATATTAGCTACCTGCTTTCATTGACCTGGCAATCCACTGTTGACATGTATTTGGGTTTTTACCTATGTCAAAGACCTAGTTTATTATTTGAAAAAGTTTTTCAGTAGCAGCAAGCTACTATGTGCAGTCTGCCTCACTTTGGCCATCAAGTGGAAATCCCCATCATCAGGTTTGATCTCAATTTGTGGGTCTGTGGAAACTAAAGTATTAATTTGCTGTGGAAAGTAACTGGACGTATTATTGTTATATTACTGCAGCACCTATTCTAGAATTAATTTATCTTTGTATTATTAAATCATATTAATATCAGGGGAGCAGATGTTTTTATTCTGGCATTTTCTCTTATTAGCAAGCCAAGCTATGAGAATATTACCAAAAAGGTTTGTTTTATGTGGATTGTGCTTTATGCAATCTTATTTCCTCTTTGGGTTTTGTTTGAAATAACTTCTGAGAAGGCACATTTTTTCCACCCAAACAAATATAATATCTTGAAAGTTTGATGTGAGGATGTCTTGTTTACTAGAATGGTTGTCTAACATCAGTTTCACAATGGTTGTGTAGTGGCTTCCTGAACTGAGGCATTTTGCACCCGGTGTTCCAATAGCGAACGTCAAAGAAGTTTAGGCTTGTAGGCCCTGCCATCCATGTGCTCTCAGTACACGAAACTTTGTAAAGCAGGTGCCAAAAGTAACTTCAAAATGATCATGAACTAAAGCTATAAAATTCTTTCCTTAGCCAGGGAAACCTTCTTGTTTTACTTTTCTGGTGGTGTTTCTTGTTTTACCTTTCTGGTGGTGTTTCTCTGCACTGAAATTGCTGGACTGCAAATTACCAATGTCAATGTTGCTGTCACCTACATGGGAATGGTCTGAGATCTCATGGCAGGGACTTGCTGCCATGCAACTTATCTTGTTTTATAAATAGTTGTCCATCCCATTCAAACCATACGCCATTTTACATATTAAACAAACCATTATAACCATCGTCATTTAATTAAACAATGGTTGGCCCATCGTTTTGGTAGTTAATATAACCCTACATTATATCTAAATCAGCCCTCTTTTGTGCTCAGCGTGGTATAGGTTCATTGTAACAACCATATCAATGGAACAATACATCTTTTCGTGAATTTATTGTTCAATATATTATATGGTTCCATTATATATGGTATGGACCATATATTTACACCCACCACATAACCGATTTTTCAACCACCTTGGCCTTTGAATATATATTATTAGTTGGATGGTGGAACCATATTTGTTTTTATATGGTATTTATTTTTTAATTATAATTTTTTTTGTTTTATATGAAATTTATTTTATATGGCATTTTAATATTCATTTATTTTTGTTTTTTATGCAGGGCCAGGAGGCCAATGTTGGCATGCCATGTGTCAATGGCTCATTGGTCATTTTATCGCCACATAAGCTAAGTGAGTCCCACATCCCCTTATGACTTGCAAATTTCTTATGGTCATAAAATGGTCATACTAACTCCAATTGAGGCGTTGTTCGCGTCATTGGGTTCGTAATGACGAGTTGTACCACTTGATGCCAATGATGATGAGATTCCAGAATTTTGAAATTTGAGCTTTTTTCGAAGCCTTCTTTGATTTCTGGGCATTCTTGGAGCCACCTAGATCAAAATTAGAGAGGGAGGAGGCCATTTACTCTTTTCAAGATGACTCTCTTATCTGCAAGAGGGTTTGAAGACAATCTCTGGTGGTTTTGAGTCCTTTTCTCCCCTTATTTATCCCCTATAACTTCCCCTTTGTGCTCCTGTACCCATACACTCAATGTGGATGGCGACATACAGGAGCAACCAAAAAACATTGATGATAACAAAGAGGTTGCACCAAATGAAGCACCAAGTTCCAGGCATGTGGTGAATGCATATCAGTGCTCGCAAGTAGTCTCGAAGATGAACACCAAGTAGCAACCCCAAAAGCAAAATGATCGCTACAATCTTAGGAGTAAAGGGGCTCCCCCGACACTTGAGGAGATGCAAGAGAAAGTGAGACGGCTGATAAAGAAGTTTGATCCGCTAGTTTCCTCAAAGCAACAAACACAAAGCAAGTCTAGGAATACAGCAGCAGATAAGAACACATTCGTGAGCAACAAGTTGCAGAATAGTCCACCAAACAGTACGAGCATTCGTTCCACCCCAGACACCTCGATGAGTCTACCACCTCTGGATTACAGCATAGTCGATGACATGAAGAAAAATCGACCGAACATCAGTTTGTTCGAGTTAGCCAAAGTCCAAAGCCAGATCACTATCCACTGTGCTTAATACACTCCATATGAAAGAAGAAAACTCAGGTTGCCCCCCATTACTGCTTTCAATCGAAGCTTTTAACTATAATGTCCACAACTGTTTGGTTGATTCTGGCACGGCAGCCAATGTCATGCTGCTCTTCGTTGCTAAAAAGATCAATGCACGATGGAGCAAAACATCAACGAGAGTCATCCAACTTGATCGAACATCAATACCAACCATTGGTGAACTACGAGACATGATCATCTTACTATCCCATGACAGTTGAGTCCACTAGTGCATCAACATAATTGTTGTCGACATGCCAAAAGCATATGGTCTGCTGCTCAGCAGAGACTGGTCCAGCAAGCTAGATGGATACTTTGCTATAGACTAGTCTCACCTGTGACTTCCATATAAGGGAAAATGCAGCCAAATCCAGGTGTTATTCGAGAGGTATATGAAACACAATGTCACTCCCCTTGACGGTGAGAATGAACCATTGGCCTTCGTTGAACTCATGTTTGGCAACTACTTCCTGGGAAAGACATTGGAGTGTTATCTTACACGGCCAACCCAACCTCATCAGATAAGCAGTTGGGACTCCTTCCTCCCCCAACTAATGATAACAAAACTTGTACAGTTTTTTTTTTTTTTTTGTTAGTAGCAGTAGT
This sequence comes from Pinus taeda, assembly GCA_000404065.3. NCBI lineage: Eukaryota > Viridiplantae > Streptophyta > Pinopsida > Pinales > Pinaceae > Pinus > Pinus taeda. The sequence continues at coordinate 49,743 of APFE031748171.1, forward strand.
AACAACAGTGGCGGTAGCAATAGTACTAGCACGCCAAACGCTCCATGTACAAACAAGTTGTGGACCCTGAGTCTTGATAAATCAGGAATGCATGATGACTCAAGGACTGAGTGCATCTCAGTTATTCAAAACGAGGAACTATGCATGATTTCAAGTTGTTTGAAGTTCGAAGTCACAAACAATGATGTTGAAGCACTCATGCTGAACACACAAAATACCGACACTATGAACAAACAGAGTAAATTGGGGATCCACCATGATTCGAAGATGGCTAACATCGATACAATTTACACACTGTAGCAGCGATCAATCATTGACCGCTTGATTGAACAGTACCAGGATGGGCCTACACGAGTAGATGATGACTTGAGTACCCATTACATGAGAACAATCCAACATGAGATTTGTTAAGTTATGGTATGTTCTATGCTTATAACAGTTTACTTCTTTTTCTTATTATATTCCATAGATTAGCAATCACATGTACATAAATTAAAGTGCAGATAGAACATTAAACGATCGATAGAAAACAAGCCAAGACAAGAGACACAAGATGTGGCCGCTAGCCAGGGACAAACCCCACAATGTGTGGGGAAATCATTTGATCAAATCTTCTTTTATCTTCAATAAGTCAGCAAAGAGAAATAGTACAATAAATTTGATTTATAGCAATAGTAGCAAACCCTAGATCAGCAGCACCAGCATTAGCGGCTTCATCATCAAACTAGGGCAGATGATATCTCACAAACCGACTGTCGGATCGGCTTGATTCCACCACCAAAAGTTGCGGCTTTCAGAGGAGGTTCAGATGAACCTACAACATAGTTTATATGAGGAGATCTTCTAGTCCACATAGGTCAAACTTCACTTCTAGAGTTGTAGCTTCAGTTTCAGCAGCTTCCTTCAAACTAGGGCAGTCAATTTCTTGTAAACCGTCTGTCGGATTGACTTGATTCCACCGCCAAAAGTTGCGGCTTTCAGAGGAGGTTTAGATGAACCTACAATTTAGTTCATATGAGGAGATCTTCTAGTCCATGCAAGTCAAAATTTACTTCTGCAGTTGCAGCTTCAGTTTCAGCAGCTTCCGGCTTCACATGTGTGAGGGATAGACCCTTTTCTGCGCAGTAGAGAAGAGACTCTTTTCTGCGCAGTAGAGAGAGAGAGAGATGTGATGAGATGAGTGGGTTCAAATGAGGAAAATTCCTCCTATATTTATACACAACGTTGGTGTTTGAATAGATGCGACTGTTGGGCTTCTGAGCCTACATGAGTTGTAGGTCGACTTGATAATAATTCCATAAATAAAATAGATTCATATCTCCATGGATACTTATTGGAATCGGATGATCTTTATATCAATCCTACACCTATCGACAAGAGGAACCTAATGAAAATATTATCAGCCATGAATAAGATGACCCACATGAAGTTTTTCCCTAGTTGCCAATTTTAACACTCACTCTCAACTAGGGAGAACTTCATTTGCAATCTGTCTATCAGTCGTTACTATTCATCCATCAAATGCACTACCCTGTACAGCCTGACCCTTGCCCTGCTCTGCTCTATATTTCCTGTTCTGCTTTGTCTTGTTCTGCCCTGTACTAATCTGTACGGCTCTGCTCTGTTATGCGCAGCTCTGCTTTGTTCTATTCTGCCCTGCTTTTGTCCGAATTATGAAGAAGAAGAAATGATCGAGGATGTATCATACTGACTCAAGATCAGTCTTAGAGTATGTGCCACTGGTCCTGGACCTGTCTCAACCAACTCGAAGTTAGCGTCATAGTGAGTACAACTCCACTAGTCCTAGACCAGTATCATCCTCCACTGACTCAAAGTCAGTCTCAGAGTGCGTACCACTGGTCCCAGACCAGTCTCAACCGACCTGAAGTCAGCTTCATAGTAAGTACCACTCCTACCACTGGTCCCAAACCAGTATTGCAGTCTCAGAGAGTGTACCACTGGTCCCAGACTAGTCTCAATCGACCCAAAGTCAGCGTCATAGTATGTACCACTCTCACTGGTCCCAGACCAGTACTACACTGACACGAAGTCAGTCTCAGAGTATGTACCACTGGTCCCAGACCAGTCTCAACTAACCGGAAGTCAATGTCATAGTATGGTACAACTCCTACCACTGGTCCCAGATCAATGGAGGTCATCCTAGCATAGGGAGTATGATAGATACAATGATGTGTCCATCGGTACTACTATGGTCCCTAACTTCATTTCCCTTCTCATTGATCAAATGAGAGGTACTTCCCATCAGTCCCAGACTGCATGGGTAGGATGCCTTGATAGAAGAACTAATCAATCCTGTCCTCACAGGAGAACACATCAATCCTGCTACAATTGCCATGGAGAACACATCAATCCAGGCCTCACAGGAGAACACATCAATCCTGCTACAGTCGCCATGGAGAACACATCAATCCAAGCCTCATAGGAGAACACATCAATCCTGCTATAGTCGCCATGGAGAACACATCAATCCAGACCTCACAGGAGAACTAATCATCCTGCTACATAAGAGAGTGAATCATCATGTTCCACAAGAGAGTGAATCATCTTGTCCCACAAGAGAGCGAATCATCTTATTCCAGTGCGCACCACCAGGGGAGGGTGAGTCACCTTGTGGTCGTATGTTGCTCCAATAAGAACTGCAAGCCCTCAGACCTCCCAGAGCTCAATGCATGCAACGTGCAGGACCCTTGTACAAGGGTTTCTTGACGACTCCAAGTCGTTTGGGAAAATCGCAGATTAGATCTTTCCTCGGGGCTTTGACAAGGTGTATCAACTTGTACATCATCTTATTGCGATGGAGCCTCCTTGCTCATTGACTTACCATATCCTAGATGATGTTTATCTGCTGGAGCAATCGACGAATATGGGATTCCTCAATAATCGAATCCCACCTTTGGTTGTTACAGAGAATCACAATGATATGTGTTCAAACAACTCACTGAAGAGCTTCCCCGACCAGGGAGGTTCATACGATATCATACTCATAGATATGTATCCAGTCTCGATGGTGCTTATGGAAACCGACTTCTGCTTCTTGCTCATCCATTATATCGAAGAAAAATCCAAAGAGAAACAACACTAAAAGTGCTCCAGTGATCCTCCACACTACCTGCCTAATCAGCATTCGAATAATCATGCAATTTCATATTTCCGGCAGTGTATCTCAATCCATGAGAGATTATATCCTGAAGGCATCTCAGAAGATTCTTGGCACCAATCTAGTGAGGCTCAACCAAATATGAGCTCACAATGCTAACTGCAAAACATATGTTCGGATAGAGGTTCATCAAGAACATCAACGCGAACGAGGTTTTGAAACTCAAAGGCATTTCCCAAATCTAGTCCGACATCACTACCATATAACTTCTTAAAGTTAAGATCTTCGAAGTAGTCACAAGCTTGCAGTCCACCATATCAAATCTTTTCAGAATCTTCACCACATAATTTCCTTGAGATAGGAAAATTTCCCTTGGCTTCTGCCACACTTCAAATCCTTGGTTCTTCATTTCAAATTCAGAAGCCAACTCCCTCTTACATTTGAGAATGAGAGGGTCTGCACCTGTTAGAAAGAGGTCATCCACACCAGTATGAGAGGTTTATCATCTTCAACCTTAAAGTAAAGGTTAGGATCGGCTTCACTCCTAGTGAATCCCAGTTTCATCAAGTAGTTGTCGATCCTCTCATACCATGCTCGGGGTGCTTGCTTCAGCCCATTGAGAGCCTTCTTCAACCTGCATACATGAGATTTTCGATCATAAATCTCAAATCCTTCGTGTTGCTCCACGTAGACCTCTTCTTTGATTGAGCCATGCAAGAACGCGGTCTTGATGTCCATCTGATGTAGGTTCCATCCTTGTGAAGCCACAAGGGCTATGATCAAGCAGATGGTCGGATATCTGGGAACAAGTGCAAATATCATAGTCTATACCTTCCTTCTGGGAGAAACCACGAGCAACAAAACAAGCCTTATACTTTTCCATACTTTCATCTGCTGCATGTTTTATCTTGTAAAGCCATTTAGAAGTGACAATTGTCTTGTCCTAGGGTCTGAGAACTACTTCCTAGACATCATTCTCCATAATAGACTCATATTCTATGGCCATAGTATCCTTCCATACTTGATGCTTGATGGCATCTGAGATTGATGAAGGCTCATTTTGTATGATTGTGCTCATGATGGTTAGGTATCCCTGATACCTGTTAGGTTTCTTACTTTCATGAAAAGTTCCTCGGGGTGCAGCATGTCCTTTAGCATCATCAAGTATCCCCCTAAGCCATGAAGGCCTCTTCTTAGAAGAGGAAGGCTCGGGTGGATAAATAGGATCTATGGGTTCCTCCACATCAGGCATTGTTACATCATCCTTTTCTTTTGGTTCCTTGGTGTCAGCTTCTTGAGAGCTCCTCAAAGTCAGAAGAATGTCCAGCTTGTTAAGAGCCATATCTTCATCAAAGGTGACATCATGACTAATCACGACTTCCCTTTGACCGGCTACATAGATTCTATAGCCTTTAGTATTTTCACCATAGCCCACGAAAATTCCCTTCTTTCCAGATGCACCCAATTTATTTCTTTTCTCTTTCAGCACATGAAAATATACAGGGCTTCCAAAAATTCTAAAATGAGAAACATCAGGTTTCTTACCGGTGAACTTTTCTTTAGGAGTCTGTGGTGTAGCAGTCTCCCTCTGAATGCCAGCCTCAGATATGCTTGAGTGAACCAACTGTAATATATCGGAGGTCTTGCTTTGCTTTAGGGGAATGGTCCCCTTTTGAGCTTTCCTTCGGCACATCCTAGACATACACCTTCTTTCTCTATTCGGAATTTGGGCATCCCTGTCACCATTTTTCTTATACTGAGTAGAGCTTTATAATGAAGGGGGGCAAACCTCCGATGCCAAAATTCAGACTGAAGAGATGTGTAATAAGACATGACACCTAAAGGACTTACATCGTCCTGATATAATGAATCAACACAAAACCCAAGAGTAAAGGCATCTTTAACATTATTTTTCCATATACGTACCTTGCCATCGCTGAAGATTACCTTGTAGCCTTTGTCTTCCATTGCTGAGATGGACACCAAGTTATTTTTGAGGTCAAGTACATATAATAAATCCTAGAATTTCTAGCCTTCTTGAATGGTTTTCCTCTTCCTTGATTCCCATCTCTCCTCTTACCTTAGCTATTGAATTTTTTATTCCTTTGATTGCCATTAGAGGGATTTTGATCATCGTCCCGGTGTGAGTCCTTTCTATCAGGGCACTCCCTTGCATAGTGACCTGCTTTATCGCAGATGTAACATCATCCTTTTCTTCCACCCTGAGGTCCAGCCTTTCATTTTGATTTAGTCCTGGATTTATTTCTTTTCTTAGCATGAGAAGAAAAGGCAACATGAGGACCTTTAGCCATGGGCATTTCTTGCTCTTCTACCCTTGTTTCTTCATGAATGCATCTAGCCATTAATTCCTCGAAACCAGGAATTATATTATTGTTCAGAAGAGTAGTCCTGAACACGTACCATTCAGATGGTAATCCTCCAAGAGTTGTGAGTTCCATTTCTCTGTCAGTAATAGTCTCCCCAGTAGATAGGAGATCGTTCTTGATCTCGGTGATTCTTAAGAAGTATGCTTGCATACTCTCATCTTTACCCTTCTTGATTTCCCTCAGCTTATTTCTAAGAAACAAAACTTGATTTGCATCATTAACTTTAAATAAACTCACCAGTCTATCGTAGATTTCCTTGTAGGTGTC
>APFE031748171.1:56064-91284 GCA_000404065.3 Pinus taeda
CTCAGCTCTGATACCATGTTAAGTTATGGTACGTTCTATGCTTATAACAGTTTACTTATTTTTCTTATTATATTCCATAGATTAGCAATCACATGTACATAAAGTAAAGTGCAGATAGAACATTAAACGATCGATAGAAAACAAGCCAAGACAAGAGACACAAGATGTGGCAGCTAGCCAGGGAAAAACCCCACAATGTTTGGGGAAACCCTTTGATCAAATCTTCTTTTATCTTCAATAATTCAGCAGAGAGAAATAGTACAATAAATCCGATTTATATCAGCAGTAGCAAACCCTAGATCAACAGCATCAGCATTAGCGGCTTCATCATCAAACTAGGGCAGGCGATATCTCACAAACCAACCGTCAGATCGGCTTGATTCCACCACCAAAAGTTGCGGCTTTCAAAGGAGGTTCAGATGAACCTACAACACAGTTCAGATCAGGAGATCTTCTAGTCCACACATATCAAACTTCACTTCTGCAGTTGCAGCTTCAGTTTTAGTAGCTTCCTTCAAACTAGGGTAGTGGATATCTTACAAATTGTTCATCAGATTCACTTGATTCCACCACAAAAAAGTTGTGGCTTCCAAAGGAGGTTCAAATGAACCTACAGCATAGTTCATATGAGGAGATCTTCTAGTCTATGTAGGTCAAACTTTACTTCTGCAGTTGTAGCTTTAGTTTCAGCAGCTTCCGGCTTCACATGTGTGAGGGAGAGACCCTTTCCTGCATAGTAGAGAAGAGACTCTTTTCTGCACAGTAGAGAGAGAGAGATGTGATGAGATGAGTGAGTCCAAATGAGGAAAATTCCTCCTATATTTATACACAACATTGGTGTTTGAATAGATGTGACTGTTGGGCTTCTAAGCCTACATGAGTTGTAGGTCGGCTTGACAATAATTCCATAATCAAAATAAATTCATATCTGCATGAATACTTATCGGAATCTGATGATATTTATATTAATCCTACACCTCTCGATGAGAGGAATCTAATGAGCATATTATCAGCCATGAATAAGATGACCCACATGAATTTTTTCCCTAGTTTCCAATTTTAACAAGATTCCATGTAAAGGATAAGACAAGCCATTACAAAAAATGAGAGGTAACACATACATGTTCTTTGTACTCCTTTCACCAAATAGATTGATTAACATTTTAATTGTTTGTATTACTTGCAAAGTTTGTCATCACATTTGGTTTACTAATTTAAATCCTTCACATAATAAATCGGGGAAGATCCGCTTACGCATTGACTTCATAAACTTGAACCCTTCTCGAAGTAAAAACAATTACCCTATGCCATCATCTGAGCCCATGTTGCACACAGTTCTTGAGACAGTAGTGTTGTCTTCACTTGAAGGTTTTCTAGAATGCCACCAAGTTCTGGTAGCGGAGGCCAGTGGACCAACACTGGCCCACAAGAAACTTGGCTCACACACCTATCATTTGCAATCACTCGATGGGAGGATTGATAATCTTCCTTTCAAACAGCCAAGTCCTCAAACATTAGTTCAGGTTGTGCCCGTGCCTTGTACATAGTCTTCTTGGTGCTTGTTGTTTCATTTGGTTTGTTTTTCTTATTAGCTTTGCTTTTGCTTTGTTTTATTCTAATTACTATTTTTCTTCACATGGATTTTGTTTGTTTGATATATTACTATTTTTGTTTCTGGGAATAAGTGTTGCCAACTACTACATCTGGCTTTTGAATAGAGTATGTGGCTGAAATTTGAAAAGACTGGTGACACTACAACACTTGGCTAGTCTTGTGTCCACTTTCTCTGTGCTTAGTTACAACATTCGACCGATGAAGTCCTAATGGAAAATACAGACAATTTTTAAGGAAAGATATGTTCCAACCGTGAACCTGTGTCCACACTGGGAAGCCCCATGCATGTACTCAACCTTCTTCTATGTGTGTTGAAGCTAATCCAATTAGTAGAAACGGAGAAGGGGAAAAATATAAATGAGCAAACCTATGTCAAAGATCTTACATGCTTCTCTGAAGGAACAACCACTTATGCTCTCAATAAGTCACGATCCCTCTTTCGCCCCAAAAATAAATAAGTGCCTATGCACAGTTCCCTTAAAAAAAAATTAAAAAGGCGAAAGAAGAGAAAGGCTTCTTGCACAGAGAGGTGAAGCATGTAACTCCACCGGGTAACTGACCAGACTTGCTGGCAGTGGAGAAATGTGTGTGTTCCTGCGTGACTCCATCAGGGTACTGTCCAGGCCTATTGGCAACAGAGAAACACCAGAGATGAAAACTTATACTCTGAAAATATTCAAATTGCGAAGTAAACTACCCTTCCCAAATTCAAAACACTGATATCTAAGTTGAACTTTTGATTGTCTTTGACTGAGTTGGCAAAGGGTGAACCATGTATGTCCATGGGGTAAATGGGGAAACTGAAGTAACTTGCATAGTGATTCAATACTTCCCAAAATACCAAAGCCCTGTGCTAGCAATGAACCGAAACAGAGAAGCTGGAGTCCTACCAGTGTGTCACCAAGTGTTGTAGCAGCTACAACCACCCTCCAAAATTTTGGCCTGCATAAATTTCAGAGCCTCCCTCGAAGAGTTTCACTTGATGACTGCACACACCCGGGTTCACTCCGTGAGCCCATGTGAGTCTCTACATCTGCCTTACTTGTTTATTGCACTCAAGTCTCTGCATGTTGGTGTCTAAGTCATGCTTGTGAGCATGTTTTGGTTATGCTCAAAGTCTTTTCTTCGTATGTGTTTGATGTGTTCTCCATGAAATCATCTATCGCACTCACACACAAAGTCACACTCATTGTCGTGCAAGCGTCGTCTCGATCATGAAGGATCAATCACAAGTGTCACGCTTGTCGCTTATGTCATCAGTCAATCATGTTGGACATTTGTATATGGATGGTTTGGTCGTTTCATCATCAAGTCATGTGAGTCTGTGTCCGTATGATCACCTATGCATCTTTCAACTATTCACACACTTAGTCATTTTTGCTGGAGTTCTGAAAACTAAAATCCTCACTGACAGCAGGACCATCACCTTGCTTTCGACTCTATCGATTGTCAACCAGAACAATGCAGAAGCACCAAGATAGTTCTTTTAAGTTGTGTTGCTCACAAGCAATTCAATCAGAACTCATGTCGGATACCCAGAAATTCGACCAATTGTTCATCTTAGAAACTGTGCAGTGCTCATGAGCAAACCTCCCGTTGCCCATCAGTCAACTCAACTCATAAATTGCACATAGTTGATCAGCAGGTCAACTTCCCAGCCTTAATATAGTTTTCCCAGCCATTAGCTCCCAGCAGCAAACTACCCGTTCCCTCTAGGAATTGTGCAGTTTCTACTGCCAGTGACTGAGCAGCCAACTGGCAATTCCCTCTAGGAATTGCGCAAATTTGGCTGCCAGTGACCGCAGCAGCCAACTGGCAGTTCCCTCTAGGAATTATGCAAGTCCATCTACCAATGACCCCAGCAGCCAACTGGTAGTTCCTTCTGGGAATTGTGCAGATCTGGCTACCAATGACCCCAACAGCCAACTGGCAGTTACCTCTGTGAATTGCGCAGATCTGGCTACCAGTCTCCAGGGCAGTTCCCCAAAAAAATTATGTACCCCCTACCTGTTGACCCGTCATGCAGCTATGCCTGTTCCTCTGGAAAATTGCACAAATTTGGTTGTCCAGCCCCTGCCGACTGTTCGTTTCAGAAAATGCACATAGCATGCCTGCCCTGCCCTCCCATAGCCCAGACTGTCCCTCTTAAAATATGCGCAATTTTTCCTCCCAACTGAGCCAGACATTAGAGACAGTCATTGTTGACTTAGGTCGTTTGTCTCTATCCCTCAGTGACTCTTGCGTAATTTTCATCAGTAGCTTCCCGAAGCCATCATCTCGCATCACAACCCTATTGTCTCTCCCGGTCACCCACATCCGAATGTTCAAGTGTCATGGTAGACTAGGAGGCTTTAGATTTGATGTTGTCTTGTCATGAGTGACTGTAGGTACAGGTACACCCACAAACATGTCAATACGATGAATGGGATGAACCAAGGGAGCACATGCAGATGGATAAGTTCACCAACAAACGAACGAACGAAGCATGTGAAGCGGACGAATGAATGAAGCATGTGAAGCAAAAAAATGAATGAAGCATGTGAAGCGGATGAATGCGATGAACATGCACCTTCGCAAATAAGTGAGCCTGTCAAGCCTTCCAACATGAAACTAAGGAACAACATGCTAGAGCTTCATCAAGCGAACCAAGGACGATCGAAGACTCCGCACACTTCGCCATGCGGAGGTGAAGCTATGATACACCATGAAGACATCCATCACTTAGCAGCATTGTAGCTCGACATGCACTCCAGTAGTAGTACGAATGTACTAGCATTGTCTTGTCAAGCCATGTCGAGCCAAGTCATGAGTCATGTTGCCCACATCTCCAATATGGGCTTGTTGTCAATCAATGTGATGTAACATGGAAGTCCAAGATACCCACTTGTTGAACATAGAGTCATGTAAGTCAGAAAGTCATGGAAGTTGAACAGTCATGAGGGTAGTCGAACAACCACAAGGTTCAGTTTCACTCTTGGCTATAAATACCCCCCTCATTTGTGCATGAAAGTACTTTTCACCTCAGCGCCTCCCACATATCCAAGAAAGTATGTAATATTTTCTTTGAGGAGTAAGTAGTGGCTCGAACGCCCTGCTGACGGGGTTAGTGATGTATGGTGTAACGTTGTGTCTTGGAGCTTTCGCTTAATTCAAAAGCCTAGCAATAGGCCAGCACATTTTTTCACATGTATTGTATTTGTTGTAAGACTAATCTTTAACACTTGTAATGCATGTTGCTTTAACCATGTGTTCTACATATGAACTGATTCATTTGTTGTAATGCATAATCTATTAATGGAAATGTGTTGTATATGTTGTTAATGCTGTCTCATCCGTGTCGACTTCTCTACCAGACATCAGACATACCTTTCACATGAACCTTGTTGCAACAATCGTCACACTCGTCTCAGACTAATCCGTGATTGTTGTACGTGTTATCTTACCTTGTATGTTGTGATTGTCACGTCTAAATGTGTAATATCCCTCCCTTTAATAATAAATAATAATATAATAATAAATAATACAAAATAAATAATAATAATATAAATAATAAATAATAAATCACTTAATAATAAATAATAAAAATAAATCATAAATGTTAATATAAAAAATATTTAAAAAATACAACAAAATAAATAAAAAAATAATAAAATAAAAATAGTATAACAATACTAAGCTTTGAATAAGAATAAATAGAATAAAACAATAAAAAATCAGTAAAGCTATCAAAAAGAAAGAAAATAAAACAAGAAAGCTTAAAAATCAAAGTTGCATGTAGACACATGGAGGTGTGTGCATGGGTTCCCCTTCCAATGTTGCTCTATTTAATGAGATGGTGAAGAAGATGAGAGCATTCTGGCATTCCATCTTTCCAAGATTCTATCTTTCATTCTCTTGGGAGAATGGTGTTCTAAGACTTAGGAGTCACTGGCAGTAGTACGTTGATTGAGGGCTCGGGGGTGGCCAGTTGTAGCAAATCCTTACGCAATTGAGCCTATGGTTGGGTGGAGGGTCGTCCCCAAAACCTTGTTGCGGTAAGCCTACTTCTACCACAGGTAAGCACAGGTAAGCACTCTTCATAGTTTGAATTTAGTTAATTAATTATATGTTATTTGGCTAGGTAAGTGCCACTCTGATTTAAATTTAATGTTAATAAGTTAATTAGATATTTATTTTGGGCTGTTACAGAGTGGACTGCTCTGTCAAAAGCTATGTATGTCCTTTGTGTTGTGTGTTCCTAGCTAAGTTGGGACTAATCCCTTTCAACCTGGAACTCATCTTCACCTTTTTCCCCTCACAATGAAAGAACCATTGACACAAGTACACTTACACTCACCAGGAATGTGAACCTCAATTCTCGAAGACAAAACGAACCACTCTCTTCTGTTGACAAGCAAGAGTTGAGTCAAATCCTTAAGATAATGGCAACTGGGCCATCATACCAAATGGGACTCCCACACCAAACGGTGTGAGGTCTAGTTGGGACTTCATACCAGGGTGATTTCCTGAATGTTGGCAGGTCTAGCACCGTCAACATTACCTCTACAACAAGAGAAACTCTCAAAAGGTGAAACTCCCCTTGTTGTTGTATTATAAAATCTTAAAAAGAATAATGTTAGAAGAAGAAAAACTAGTGATAAGGAAGAAAGCATATCTAGAAGAAAAACAAAGGAAATATAGCAAGAAAACACAGAACAAAGAAAAGTTCAAAAGAAAATTCCTCTCACCAAAACCTCATCCACTATTAGGAGTGCAAGACTCAACAAAATAATGAAGGAATCATCTCAACAATCCATAGAGTTTGTCAATCTGGAGGAAGAAGAAGGGCTAAAGTCTCCATCACCAATTATTTTGTCACCAATTCCATCACCTACAGTTCCATCACTAGTTCCGTCACTAGTTTCATCACCAATTTCTAATACAGTAAGAAGAACACATGAAATTGACCCATTTCAACAGGAGATATATGATTATATAGAATCTTTGGAGAAAAGAGCTACAGAAAAGGCCACTGCATCCTCTTCAAATCAAGAAAAAAAAAATCATTTTGATAGTCCACAAGAACCTCCAATTATAAATACTCTCAAACAGGAAATTTATGAATTGGATACACTAAATAGGAACATGAAACATTTAAAGTGCATAATGAAATATAGAGGACCAAGAATGACAATTTTCTCTTACATCTTGCTTTATGGTATGATAAGAATAAGAAGCTAAAAGAAAAGAACAAATCCCTTAAGAGAAAAGTCATAGGTCTAAAGTATAAGATTCTGATGAAGAAGCCAAGGATGGAAGTCACTAAGAAGAAGAAAAACAAGACAAATCTGGATGTTTTAGCTTAAGTATCTAAAGGAGTTCTGTAACAGGAAGGGTTCATCAATTTTGAAATTTTTGCACGAGGACATGCAATGACCTCCATGTGGGGGACTGTTGAGCCTCACAATTGCTTCTTTTTGACACCCTTTTTCACTCTATCTATTCCTTTTTTACCTTCATAATCACACATTGGGCATCAAATCATAGGAATTATGACATGGCAGGCATATAATTTTCTTGTATTTCATAAATTGATAATGTTATTTATTATTTAGTTTAATTTTTACTTCAGCTTCTGAATTGAAATGATTTTGTAGCTAATACATGATTCTGCAACCAAGTCTGTGGTTTGACAGGTTCCAAGGTGCCAGCTGGGAAGTGAAATATATGGGTACGTGGAAATCGATGCACTCAACGTTTACCTCCTACTCTCATGGACTATATAAATGGAAGTAGGTCCTAGTGATGCAGTCAAAGATGAATTCAACCTCTGTAGTCAGCAACAGGCAAGCGAGAACAAGATTTATGCCTCATGATTTTCTTTGATAATAGCAAATCATGAGTGAATTATGTTACGATATCTTTTCAAGTTAATTATAGTTTCTGTTGAAAGGGACTAGGTGTATAGATCTAAACAATTTATTATTATGAGCTCTATAAATATGCCTCTCGATAGAAATGAAAATGTTGTTAAGTAAGGATGCGATAGTGAGACTCAAACTATGTTTTTGATCCTTTGTTTATAAAAGAATGGTTCATGATGCACGATACTTGCTAAGGTTTTGTAAATGGGATAGCAAGCTAAGTGGGCTTGATTGTGGGGAAGACACCACAGTTAAGCGCGCTTGAGCCAGACTCGATTTGAGATGGGTGACCTCCCAGGAAGTCCTAGTTACCGAATGCAAGCCCCGGAAGTGATGATTGGCGCTATGTGATTCATTTCACTAATTTCAATCCCACTTCTTCACCCCTATGAGCATCACCTGATGCAATGAGTGCTAATTGGACTATTCAAAAATCATGAGAAATTAGTCAGTTATGACTACCTCTCATAGAAATGGTCATAGATAAATGACTTTCTTAACACAGTTGAATCCCTAAAAATGATATCTAATATAATACACTACGAAAGACCCTCAATACTTAAATACATACGAGTGAAGGGAGCTCTACTTGAATGGTTCATGAGGCATAATACTTGCTAAGGTTTTGCAAATGGGGTAGCAAGCTAAGTGGGCTTGATTGTGGGGAAAACACCACAGTTAATCGCGCTTGAGCCAGAGGCAATCTGGGATGGGTGACCTCTCGGGAAGTCCTGGTTACCGGGTGTAAGCCCCGGAAGTGATGATTGACACTATGTGATTCATTTCACTAGTTTCAATCCCACTTCTTCACCCCTGTGAGCGTCACCCGATGAATGAGTGCTAATTGGACTATTCAAAAATCATGAGAAATTAGTCAGTTATGACTACCTATCATAGAAATGGTCATAGATGAACGAATTTCTTAACGCAATTGAATCCCAAAAAATGATATCTAATATAATGCACTGCGAAAGACCCTCAATACTTAAATATAAAAGAATCATTTTGTTTTCTCATGCATGGTTAAGTGTTTGATCAATAGCATGATAGCCTGCTTCTCGTGGAGGGCTGTCTCAAGTAGTAAGGATTTCTATTTCGTTTTCAGTATATAGAAATTTTCTTTATATTCTCATAGTTTCCTATTTGTTCAAGTAATTGCATTCTAATTTCTTCCTTATTTGAATTAAGTTCATTCTATTAATCATTTATTTGTTCATAGATTTTGGATTCACATGGATAGAGCTTAGCAGCAATGACATAGTGTTATTATTTAATCAATTAGACATAAATTTATCTTTCTTATAGACAGAGGATTTATTTGCAGAATTGGATGTTAAATTTCAAGCATGTGTGATCTATAATTCAAGCAAGTATGAATGTATTCTAAGCAAGAGTTTGTTTCATTATTTTTTTCAGACGAGTATGATTGTTGTTTATATAGATGTGTGATGAGATCAAATAGTAGTTTTTTCTTCTGCAATTGTCTGTGTGTATATAATTCTTATTTATGCAAAGTGTGGAATTAATTTTCATTTACATCAAGTGTGAGATTGATTTACGTATATGCAAAAGTGTGAGATTTTCTTTATTTCAAAGCAGAGTGTGAGATTTCTATAAGAAAAAGTAGTTTTAAGCAAGAGAGTGTGATCATCATTGTAGAGTTAATCTTATTTTCTAGGAATAACTAATTTAATCATAGAATACATGTGCATCTCAATAACTCAATTTAATTTAGAATAATAGGCTTCTATCACATACAGTGCACTTACACTTCATCAGCTTACTAGCCCTCGTCAATAATTTATGTAAGCAATTTAAGGTCAATTAAATTGTCAAACAAAAAGTCTTCCTAGGATGAGAGGGTAGCCCTTGGTTTTGGGCTGGAGGACAAGGAAATCCGTGGGGTACTCCTAGGAGTCAATGGATACCATTGCATCCTCAATAAATCCCTCAGGATATACTATGGACCTATCTGCAAGTTACAATATTGTAGTGGTTTTCCTCAAGGCCCCTTAGAGGTTGAGCTTTAGCATAGTTTCCTTGTTCATCACATTGATCAGAACCCAAGTTCAATCAAGGTATTATGGATCATAATCCCATTGATGTGCACATATTCTACTGGGCTCCCAAGATATAAGTACTTTGGGGAGATCACCCTCCCAAGCATAAGATCAGATAGTTGTCCAACAACATTGATAGTGGGGATATCTCTTCTTCTTCTCAAAGGCCTTTTGAAACATTCTTCCTTGATAAACTTGTTGTAAATGGGAGCTTCTTTAATGTCATAGAGAAAGGGTATTTTGACACACACGTTCTTCAATTCTTCCAAAAGTTCAACCTCTTCTGAGGTGTGTTTTTTAGGGCGAATGAACCTTTCGGGATAAGGGGGTGCATTGGCTTGAGGGGCAGTCTCTTCCTTCTCCTCTTCAATCTCTCTAGGTGGAGAAGATGGGTGATTATCTGGGATCACCTTCCTAGGTTGAGGGTTGATCTCTTGGATTTCCACGGCATAAGTAGGATAGGATGTCTTCCCATTGTAAACTTGTTGTCGTTGCTTATTGTTTGGGTTCAAATTGGGTTGAACATGCATTTGAGGTTCCTTAGGTGGAGTATGGTGAGGAAGTTGTGGTTCCGGTTTAGGTGGAGGTAGTGAAGCAGGAGGTCGGGTTCTTTAAGGCATACATCCTAGTGAGGGGTTGCCCCATTGGGAATATTGGGGTGGATATGGTTGAAAATGAGGGTTGATAGTTTGAGGAGGATATTGAGGAGCATATGGCCAAGGAGGAGGTGTGGACCATGATGGATGAGTGGAAGGGTCCCAAGGATGAAAATGTGCATGATGATTTGGATTATAATTAGGATAGTGTGCACATCTCATGCCTTATTGACATGACTGAGGGCCTTGGTGCCTCCTTTGGTTAATGAAGAAGAGTTGGTCTCAACCACCTTCTACCCCTTAGTATATAGTCATTAGGCCTGGCAGATAGGACATTTTCTATTGCATGGTTTTCTTCACAGACTGAGCAGAATTCTATGACATTCAGTGGGCACTCATTCCTAGGATGTCTCTTAGTGCATCTAGGGAAGAAGATAGATAGTCCCCATTCTACTTCCTCTTGCTTCCTTTTGATTTGCATAGTATCCATTTGCAGGGAAATGGTATGCAACATTTCACTCTTAAAAGCCTCCAACATACTTCCTATCTCATGCTTGATGATTGTTGTAGAGGGAGAGGAACTAACTAAGCTTTGCCTAGATGTACCCTTTTTCCTAACATCCCTAGAGTGATTGATGAATACATTTTTGATGGCATCATAAGGAAATTGGTATGTATCTCCTCCGAACAACATGTTGAGGGTTTCTATTACATCCTTCCTAATCCCATAGAAAAGAACTAGCATGAGTGACTCAGGGTCAAGGGTACAGTTAGATCTCCTATAATTGAGTTGGAATATTTCCTCATAGTCTTCTAAGGATTCATCAAGTCCAAGGGTCATCCTGAATATATCCTCCTTTGTTTCCTTGGACCTATAGTGATCCCTATACTTTTCATTAAAGGTGTGTATCATTTGGGCCCAAGTAGTGAAGCTACCTCTAGGTAAACTCATAAACTAGTGCAAGGTTGCATCTTTGAGGGTAGATGGAAACAACTCCGGCATTTTTTTCATCTAAGGCATATTCATAGGTCATATAGACAACATCAAATTCAAACATAAAGCTGTTGGGATCCTCAAAGGTTAGGCCATGGAAATGTGGAAGGGAAGTAGGGCTTATATTCTTCATTTTTTCCTTCCCATTGGTTTCTCTGATAGGGAAAATATCACTGTGCATGTTTTTAATCATGATTTGGGTAGGTGAGATAGGTTCTTCTTCCCTTATGGGTTCCTAAAAAAATTCAATTTTCTCACCTAGAGGGTCTTCTAACTCCCCTGCAGTCAGAGAGGGAATTTCACAGTTACCAAATAATAATGAAGGTTGATTCCTTGAAGGGCTGGGTGTTTTTGGTAAGAATTTACCTTAACTATACCTACACCTATGAGGTATGAAATAACTAGATTTTTTTTTTTGAATTCTTGACTTTTTTTTTAAAAACAATAATATTGATGCAAAAAAAAATTGAAAAAAATCCTAGGTAGAAACAATGCCTACTTAGACACCTCCCTGGAAACAACTCCAAAAAGTGATCAGCCCTGGTATTGCACCAAGGATGTTTCAACTGCCAAGGGATTCTCAACTTAAATTATCAACCCGAGGGTTTATATAAACTTAGAGGTGAAAGTGCTATATGCACAGCAGGTTAGGTTCTACTCATGTCACCCTTAGTCATGAGATAAAATAAAGGTTTTCATAGACCACTCCTTCAGCTAACTAAAAAGAGAAAAACATCTCATGGTTGCAAGGAGAAGAACATGATTCTAACTACATAAATGAAAATGTCATTCATTCAATGTAAATGTTGATTCAAATTGCATGAAAGGAAATGGCTAGTTTGGTTGCAAAATTAAACCATGCTAATCAAATTAAAAACCTAGTTGCATGAATCATTTAACTATTTGCAACTTCCCTGAAAATAAGAAATTCAGTCTTCAGCACAATTATGGAAAAAAATGCTAATTCTAATTCGGTTTGTTGTCTTATGTTTGTAGTGAGGAGAGGATGGGGTTGGAGTGGTCTTAGAGTCTTCCCTGATCATGAAAACAAGGCTTTTGGGCCACTTTTCAACTTCAATATCCAAGGGTCATAATCTAGAGAAAATCTGGTTGAAGAAAACAATGTTATAGGTTTGCTATAGGAGGCCTTGAATTGCTACAGGAGGCCCTGCTTTCCTACAAGAGGGGGTCTGAGAGATTTTCAAGGACAATAATGATGTCTTGAAGGTAGAAGAAGGTAGGTTAAGGCAGAAGAAGGTTAATTAAGGGTGTGGGATCCCCTTACCCAAGACTAGTATCCCTTGGAGGTCTATCTTGCACCAAAGTTTGTGCCCAACATGACCAAATTTACCCTAGCAGAGTGATCTTGGTGGCAGAGTTTGGAGGAAATGTGAGGTTTCTAGGAGGGAGATGGAATGGTCTAGGTGGATGTAGAAAGGAGTGTCCACCCCTTCAGTTCAACACAATCCTTGCAAACCAGTCAAACACATGCATCAAATGATCATTATTACAGAAAAGTATTTAACATGGAAAAGATGAGCTGAATTTTATTAAAATCTACTCTACTCTACAACACAACTCTAATTCCCAAACCAATGCTAATAACTTATAAGTTGCAGAAAATAAGCATGCAGAAACATTACAGTTCAATACTTAACGATTTCCAAGTAATCATAAACATGTATTTTTGGGTTGTTATTCTAGATCTTCCAATCACTCTTCCCACAAGAGAGATGATAGGGAAACTTGCAACTACAAATTTTATGATATAATACCTACTTGGGTCCTCTAGGTTGGGCCCTATTGTAGTGGCTGCAACACCCTCCAAAAGTTTGGCTTACTCTCAAATCTTGGAGCCTTCCTTGGTTTTTCCTTTGATGGTTGCAAACACTCAAGCTCATTCCTTGAGCTCCTTCAGAGTCCTTTCACCCTTTTGCTTTCTTAACTAATTGTTGTCTTTTTCCATGTTGATTTCTTTGTCATGCTTGCAATCTTATTCTAGTTATTTTGAAGGTTTTTCTTTGTGTGTTTGGGTTGTCTTACCTATATGAACACCCATCATGCACCCACAAAAATTTGTAAGCATTGTCATGCAAGTGTTGTCACGATCGTCCAAAGGTCTCTCCCAATTGTCGCACTTATCGCTTCAGCACTAGATAGTCCCACAGAGGGCCTTGCTTTGCTATGTTGTCACAATAATCAGTGTTATCATGTTGTCAAAGTATGCTAAGTGTGTGATCACAATGTCGAGTCCTCACAAGTTCACTTACCTCTCACACTTTGCCATTTTCATGAAAATCTATCGACAGAACAACTTCACTTCATCGAACCCCAACTAAGCTACACTGCGTAGTCTCAGCCCTTAGTGGTGCTACTTTGTTGTCTAGAATGACGCATTTCTTGAGGTTGTCCTCCGGTTTAGTTGCACTACAAAATCATAGAGTTGAGAACCTTGTTTTCCTACCCAGAAATGCGCAAAAGCTACCTCACTACCTATTTGAACAATGCACTTCGCAAGAATAGTCATTAAACCTCCTTCCTGCTTGTTGGAACCCCACATTACGCAGAGACCTGAGCCTGCACTACTCCTAGAAATTGCACAAAAATGTCCTCCCAGTGACTTCCCTTGGCTAGGACTCACTAGTCTCAAAAAACTGTGCAGGTTTGTCCTCTGGTCCCTCCGTTGTCATGCCTTGTCTTCCCTCTAGAAACTGCACAGAGGTGTCCCTCAGGGTCCCACCTTGCAGCTACCACTGATGTCCTTAACTATGCAATTTTGCCTCCTAGTGGCCTCTACGCATTTTTCCCTGACAGTGAATACTGTGCCCCGAATTTCCTTTTCCAAGCCTGAGTTGCGCTCTGTGTAGTCTCAGTGATCATTCCTCCTCCATGTCACATGGAAATGCATAGTGCACAGTTACTGGGCCCTCTTCCAGCCTGTCATCTATCCCGGGTATGGAACACATAAAATAATGCATCATGCTAAACTAGATGTTTTGGATTTGATTTCATTCTGTCATGAGTGAATTGCAGGAACAAGTACACTGATAGATCATAGCGAGATGATGAACGGGATGAAGAAAGAGTGCACATGCTAGAAGATTTACTTGCAGCTGGAAGGATGGACAAATCACATTAAGTAGCAAGTGAAAGGAACACATGTAAGGAACCATCTTACAAGACCAAGACCATCGAAGACTCCGCAACATCAAGTCATGTGGAGGAGAAGACAAAACACACCTGAGATTACATCAATCACTTAGTATCTCAACACCTTGACATGGACACCGCAGCCAGCCAATACATGTCAGCAGTGTCGTGTCAAGTTGCTTCATGAGTGGTCAAAGCCACATCACCACTATGGGCCATATCTATTGTAATTGAATGTAATGTAAAGTGAATGTCCAATGGATGCACATAAGAAGTTGAAGAGTCATGTCATTTGAAAATTCATAGGAAGTTCAATGGTCATGAAGGTAGTCCAAGAGTCACAAGGGTCAAGCATCACCCTTGGCTATATATACCCCTCCTATTTTATGAGCAAGGACTTTTCACCTTGGCTCCTCCCACATAACCTTGAGACTTTTCAGTCTATTCTTTGAGGAGCAAGGAGTGGCTCCAATGTCCCACTACTAGGACTAGTGATGTATGGTGTACAGATGTGTCTTGGGACATTTTCTTAATTCAGAATCCTATTAAAGCCAACATGTTTTCATGCATTTTTTGTAGATGTTTGTAAGACTACTCTTTAAACATTTGTATTGCATTTTTGCTTAACCTTTACTAAGATAGTTGAACTACTTTGGTTATTTTAGTACTTACATTGTTGAGAATGTGTTGTATTTCTTATCACTGTTGTCTCGTCCTTGTGGACTACTCCACAAGACATTAAACAGACATGTCTTGTTTACTAGTTATAATGATTGTCACCTCTATGTGGACTACTCTGCTGGATGGTGTACGTGTTTTCCCTTGCACTTCGGTTTTAACGACTGCCACATCCACTGTGGACTACTCCACTGGATGCTAGAAATACCCTTTTTGGTTAGTGTGTGTCTCTTCCTGGGTGGTACTACTACCTCTCACCTAGAGGCTCACTTTACTCTCCCCCTTTAGAGTAAGAGAACCTAGACACATTTTACATTATGCACTCACCAGGCATACACACCTTACTTTTCGAAGATATAATCATAACACTCTCATGTGTTGAACAGCAATAGCTAAGGAAAATATCTAAGTAAATGGCAATTGGGCCATCATACCGGATGGGACTCCTACACCAAATAGTGTGAGGTATAGTTGGGACTTCATACCAAGGAGATCCGCTGAATGTTGGCGGGTCCAGCACCATCAACATTTTTGGCACTAAAAGGATGGCCGCTAATATTTTATGGTTGATTTTCCAACCGACCCCACTCATCCATCATCTAGTCAAGGCAGTAACACTCAATCCTTCTCCCCTATGCACAACTCTGAAGTTGGTCATTTCTCACCTCCCAGACCCGAATGTGAAATTTTGTATCATCATATCTGCATTGTTCGGCCCATCACCCATAAATTCACAAAAGTTTTTGGATTGATTCCAGGAGTGTACATTATTCCATATTCATAGAGGAAGCAAAAGGCTACTCCCACAGGATTGGTAGTCTCATCTATGGAAGAAGAAATCTTTGCCACTCTAGAAGAGCTGGCAGAAGTTGTGGAAAAAGAAGAGGAACCTCCAATCTTTTGAAGGGAAGAAGAAAACAACCTCTTACTCTTGGGCTCAATCTCTAGCACTGGAGGTTGAGGGGAAGGCATCAGAGGAGGTCGAGGCGAAGACAAACCAATTTATTCATGGGAAGAACCATCATATTCTGAAGAAGAAGAGGAGGAAGAGGAAGAGGACAACATGGAAGAGAAAAATATCAAATGGATGATACAAGGCCCATTGGTACTCCCGAGTCTCTTGCGCAAGATGCCAAGACACGCGGAGAATATTTTAACGAAGTATGACCCTGATAAGACAATAAAGGCAGAAAACCACTTAGACATGTTCTACCTACATCTTCACACACTCGAGGTACATTATGACGATGTTGCATGTAGACTATTTCCATGTACCTTGGATGAAAAAGTAGTTGAATGGTACCACATTCTTCCACCAAATTCCATCCGGAATTGAGGGGTGTTAAAAAGAATGTTCCTTGAGAACGCTCCTTGAGAAGTTTGTTGAAGACAAGACCCCCGCCATGTTGCTAAAGGAGTTGGGTAGTCTCAAGATGGAGTAGAAAGAGAAAGTCAAATATTTCAATCAAAGGTTTAAATGCATTCTGAACAAGTTCTCAGCAGACACCAGACCTCGTGACTCCATCACCATTGACTACTACATGTCTGCACTTTTGACCATTATTGTGCAGTTTTTCAAGCGAGCTGCGAAACCAACATTGACCAAAATTTACTGTGAAAAAAGACCTGTACATTATTGGAGTCATTGTAGATGACGAATCCACTTAGGACTCCAAAGACACGGACAAGAGGTCTCTCACCTCTGTGATTAAGGTGAAGTAAAAGGAAGCAAGTGACATTGACAACCTTACTCATCTCATCAAGTCCTTTACCACTGAAGTTGTTGAGCTCAAACAATGGACAAGTGAGATAACCGTGAGCAGCAAGCCTTCCAGGTACTCGCAAAAGAAGAACATAGCTTCAAGAAACAGCAACAACCAATCGGCGAAATCTGCGCAGAGCTCCAATCTAATTCTCAACCTTGACCAGCTCGCAACAGATTCATATTGTGTGTTTCATCATGAAAAGGATGTGCCTGAAATGGAACCGTGGAATGAGCACCATGGATACACAGTTCTCTAATAACAAGACAATTAATGAGCAGACTAAGTATGACCATGACAAAGAAGAAGATTATGTTGCCTCTGATGAAGCCCTAAGTACTGGGCATGTGGTAAACATGCATCAATGCACTCGTACTACCCAGAATATTACCATCGAGAAGGAGCCTCCGTGAGACAGTTTCGCCCTGAAGCAGAACAACTTATATAACTTGAGAAGCCAAGGGGGCCCGTTGTGATTGAAATACCGAGAGACAAATAAGATGAGGCATTCTAAGGATAGTAGGTCCGTCGATCACCTCAACTACAGCAAAGAGTACATCCGTGAGCAGTAAAGGCAAGAGCATCCCACCAAACACCATGAATACAAGTCCACCCTTCGACACCTCGGTGAGTCTCCCCGCTCTAGATTATAACATTGTAGAAGACATCAAGAAGACTCGTGCAAACATATATATGTATGAGCTAACCAAAATCATGATTCAGTGGGACATTCTTCTACAATAACTTAGGTAGACCTCTACAGGTAGTGCTACCTCTTCCAGCAAGGGATCAAGTAAGTCTCCTGACACACTCGCATATGTTCTCAACACGCTCCGCTTGGAGGAGGTGAACTTGCTCTACCCACCATTCTTGTTATCATTTGAAATCTTCAATTTCAATGTTCAAAACTGTTTGGTTGATTCTGGTGTGTCATTCAATGTCATGCCAATCTCTATTGCTAAGAAGATCAATGCTCAATGGAGTAGCACTAGTGCGGGATCATCCAACTAGACAGAACTTGTGTATCGTCCATTGGTGAACTCAAGGATGTGATCATTCGATTATCGTCGGATGGATGAGTTCATCAATGAATTAACATTGTTGTTGTGGACATCCCGGAAGCATATGACGTATTGTTGAGTAGAGATTCAATAAAGTTGCAAGGATACTTTTCTATTGGTTGGTCACACCTATGGCTTCTGTAAAAGGGAAGAAAAAACTAGATCTGGGTGTTTTCATAGAGATATATGAAGCACAATGTGACTCCCTTGAATGGAGAAAACAAACCGTTGGATTTCGTAGAACATATGTTCAAAATTTTCTTTCTGGAAACATAGTTGGGGTGCTATCTTGTAGAACCATCCCCTAACCCACCAAACACATAGTTGGGTCTCCTTCCATGCCCAACTGGTGAAAATGAAATTTCTACAATTGTTTGTAACAGTTGTAGTAGTAGTGATAGTAGTACTAGTGCGGCAAGTGGTCCTTGTACAGATGACATATGGACAATGTACTTTGACAGATCCAAGATGCAAGAGGGCTATGGAGCCTATTGTGTTTTGATAGACCCGTTGTAGAGAAAACACTTAATCTCTAGCTGCTAGGAGTTCGGGTGCATGAACAACACCACCAAGTATGAAGCACTCATTCTGGGCTTACAGAAAGCCACTATCCTCAATGTTGTTGTTCTACAAGCAGTAGGTGACTCAGAGATCATGGTGCGTCAGGTACATAACACTATACATTATGTGTCACCCCGTCTTAAGAGTTATCAACAAGAGTTATGGTGACTCATTTCTCAATTCCAAGCTTTCAATATTATTTTTCTACCAAGAATGTGTAATGCAGCTACAGATGCCTTGGCGAATGTAGCTGATAGGAGCTCACCGTTAAGGGATAGATTTTGTTTAAACAATTTTTCCCGAACAACCTCACTAATTTACGCATTTTTTATGATGATCAACAGATACTGCATTTCATGGTTAATGTTGACGTCTTCAAAAACGTAGTCATAGAAGAGGATGAGCAAGAGTAGTCTCTACAGGACGCAGCCAATGTAAGCAAAGGAAACCTCATCCCCAAGGATGTGGTATCACTTGAGAAGATGTATGACTTACAGAACTGCTTTTAGGGACCCGTCAATGCCAAAACCCACAACTCTACATTTTTGCACAAACATATTAATCTGAGAATGGAATGGATTTGAAGTTTGTAAATCTTGGTAAATGTTGTACATCATAAAAGCAGAAATCTTTCATCCGCCTCTTCAAACAATATTGTGATTTGTTCGCGCAGATGTACGATGACCTGAAGACATATGACACGTGAATAATCCATCATGTCATTCCAATCAAGGAAGGGGCCAATCCTTTTCAACAAAATCTAAGGAAAGTTCATCCTTCACTTGAACCCCCTATACTGAAAGAAGTGACTAAGTTGATGGAAGCTCGGATCATTTACAAAGTTTGGCATTCCACGTGGGTTTCCAATCTAGTCCCTGTTAGAAATAAGTCTGGGGCGATTCGTATGTGCATAGATTTTTGTAATCTCAACTACACCTCAGACAAGGAAAACTACCCAATGTCGTCCAACCAGGTTCTGGTAGCAAAGCTTGACAGACTAAAAACAACATTCTGTACCAAATGGGGTACATTTTCTTTTCGCATAATGTCATTTGGGTTGGTGAATGTAGGTGCAACATTTCACTACACAATGGACATCACATTTCGTGGGCTCATTGGACATAGCATAGTGTTCTACCTAAATGATGTGACAGTATGCTCTAGACAGCGGTCAAACCACCTGCACCATTTTAATATTTTCGAGTGATATCGAAAATACGGGATATCCTTGAATCCCAAGAAGAGAGTCTTCATAGTGTCCGAGGGTACTTTGCTTGGACACGTCATTTCTAAAAGTGGGATCAAGGTAGATCTGGATAGAGTTTGGACCATCACGCAAATTCCTTATCCCGTGAACAAGAAATCTATGCAGTGTTTCTTGGGGAAAATAAACTTCCTCAGAAAATTCATCTCAGATTATGTGGAGATTTTCAAACCCATCCAAGAGATGATCAAGAAGGACATAGTCTACAGTTGGGGAAAGAATTTAAAGGACGTGTTCGCCCATATCAAGGAAGCTATAGTAGAGGTACCGCGTTTTACAGCCCAAACTTCAGCAAATATTTCTTGCTCTATATTTTTGCTTCTGACACTTCACTTGTTGTTGTGCTCACTCATACGAATGAGTTAAACAATGAATGACCCATCTCCTTCATGGGTGCAAGCCTGCAAAGACCTGAACTCAACTATCCCACCATGGAAAAACAAGCATATGCAGTGTACAAGGTGGTGAGGAATTTCAGACCCTACTTCTTGAATAACCATTGCATTGTATTTGTGTCACACCCAGCAGTCATAGCATTGCTTGTTCAACAAGAGCTAGGTGAAAGGAGTGCGAACTAGATGACAGGACTGCAAAACTACAATCTTGACATCAAGCCAGTTCATACCATCAAGGGTCACGGTCTTTATAGACTAGCAACAAAGAAGTTCATGTGCAAGAGGAAGAAGAAGAACTCACAGGCTAAGACCAAGAAATATAAATGTATAATATTGAGAAAACTCCTCCACTTTTCATAGAACCTCTTGGTACACAGAAGTGTGCTAGTACCTAGAGAATGGCAATGTGCCCTCTCATTTTTCGATGTAGAAAAAGAGGGTGCCACTCCGACTCAAAGATCTATCTTACCAATTGGTGCATGGAGTGATTTACATAAAGCACCATAATGGTATACTGCTCAGGTGATTGGAGGCACAGGATTCAGAAAGGGTGTTATGTGATCGCCATGACAGACCAGCCGAGGGACACTTCACAGGTAACACAACAACACATAAGGTCACGTAGGCCAGTTTGTACTGGCTTACATTGTTCAAGGATGCACATGTCTATGCACGCAAGTGTACAGTCTATTAAAGATGTGTCGGCAGAAATCGAAGGTCAGCAGCCTTGCTGTAGCTTGTTGTAGTGAAAGAACCATTCCAACAGTGGGGCTTGGATATCATGAGGGAGATTTTCCCACATTCATGAAAGAAGCACCCCTATATTCTAACAGCTACAGATTACTTCACGCGGTGGAAAGAAGCAGTTCTGCTGAAACAAGTGAACGACCAGGTAGTCATCAACTTCCTATAGTAGAACATCATCTCCAATTTTGGCATTCCTACATCACTTGCTTTTGACAACGCAACATACTTTTCTTCATTGAATATTTATGTCTTTGCATTGAAAAATGGTATTGTGTTGAAACATTATGCTAATTACTACCCACATGGAAATGATCTTCCTGAGTCTAGAAACAAGAACCTCATTTGCATCATCAGATAGACCATTTACTCTGAACAATGAAACTAGCACTCCTCTCTAGTGAATTCTCTATGGGCTGACCGAGTCACACCTAAGCCTTCTCTAAATAGCTCCCACTACTTCCTCATATATAGAAAAGAAGCCATCCTCCCATCAAACATCTACTTGCCTGCTCTCCAGTTGTCCTAAGAATCCCAAGGCAAGTCGTGTCTATTAGTTCAACGTAGGATGGACACACTACACAAGCTACAGGAAGAAAGGATGAAAGAAAAAGAAAATTTTACACTCCACCAGAACTGTATCAAGAGATGGTTCGAAAGAAATTCTACAGGGAGTACTAGCTTCAGTGTGGGTGACTTAGTCTTAAAGTGGGAAAAACCCCTCGAGGACAAAGGCAAGCACATGAAGTTTCAATCCCTGTGGATTAGTCCATTTACAGTCCATGAGAATCTTGGCCAACACATGTATCATCTTCAATCACTCAACGAGAAGATTGACACTCTCCCTGTCAATGGCCAAGACTTAAAATGTTACTTTCAATGAATGATCTGGGGCCATGGCCCGTGCTATGTATATAGTATTTTCATTGTTTGCTTTGGTGTTTTTGTTTGTTTTTTTTTTATTTCCTTACTGTTATGTTTATTTCCTTTTGTAAATAAGTGTTGTGTCATATTGTGTTCTAGCTTCTGAATGTATATGTGACTGAAGTTCAAACTGTCTTGTGACACTGCAGCGCTTGGCTAGTCCTGTGTTCGTCTTCTTTGTGTTTGGTTGTAACTTTTGGCTGATGAAGTCTTGACGGAAAATTTGATCCATCTGTAAGGAGAGTTTTTTTCAAACCATGAACCTGTGTCCATTCTAGGAAACCTCATGCACATACTCAGTCTTCTTCTTTGGTGTGTTCAAGCTTATCCAACTAGTAGAAACGGAGAAGGGGAAAAATCTAAATGAAAAAACCTTAATCAGAGGTCTTTACATGCTGCTTTGAAGGAACAACCTCTCCTGCTATCAATAAGTCGGGATCCCTCTTCCACCCCAAAAATAAATAAGTCCCTATGCACAGTTCTCTTTAAAAAAATAACAAAGGTGAAAGAAGAGAAAGGCTTCCTACGCAGAGAGGTGAAGTAGGAAAATCCATCGAGGTACTATCCAAGCTCACCAGTAGTCGAGAAATTCTTGTGTTCCTACGTGACTCTGTCCGGGTACTGTACAGGCCTGCTAGTAGTGGAGAAACACCCGAGATGAAAAACTATACTCTGAAAATATTAAGATCGCGAGTGATCCAGGTTATCTTTTGTTTATATATGCATTAAAAGAATTGCATATACAGTTTGTAGCTTAACCGAAGAGAAACTTTAAATGTGCACATGTGAGAGAAATAAGAAGAAGAACATAAGAAGACAAGAAGACAAGAACTTGATAACAAAGTTCGTCCCTCCTGGACTACATCTCTGGGCCCTGCTCGATCAATGGGGAGGCCTTCATTTATTAGAAATGGCATCAAAAGAAGTTACATTCATCAGTTTACAAAATGGAGCATTATACCTTCATGCTGAAAAGTGCCTGAAAATTGGAGAGATCTGTTGCAAAAATTGACATCACCAATGGATTCCCATCGCCGAGAGGTGCAAAATCCATATAAAACTTGCCCAATTCTGAGTCTGTACCAAAATCACCCTCCTCCAAAAACGCTGCTCAAGCAAGGTTCCACCAGTGTTTCTTAGTGCTCAAAGTTCCGCCACCTAATCTCAAAATCCGTCCCGTAGATCTCTTCCCTTGAAAATGGTAAAAAAATGAGTTTATATAACTTAAGGTGGATTAAACCATAATATGGCTATTGTTTATAAATATCATAGGCCTTTTTGACCCAACCGTATACCATATAATCCCATATATTATTTTTATCTTATTGTTGGGGCTGGGCCTGAACTTCTTGGGACCATACCCATCCAAATCTTCGCATGAATTGCTGTACATGGTATTTAAGGTATGGTGGGTACAGTTGGGTGACTTTGGGACCACCACGTGGCCGCCTACCTAACATACCACCGTCTTTTTGTTTTGGACCGTTGTAACCAAGCCTGGAATTTGACGTCCTGTGGGACGTATTTTTGATTTCAGAATGTATTTGACGGCAGGGAAAAAATCTTCCACGTCAGGTTAGACGTGCAGTATACTTTTCCAACCCGTCATTTTGACGTCTAATTTCATAAAGAAAACGTAAAAATCTATAATATCTGTAATGAGAGTATGGGAGTCTGGGACCACGTCACCACCGGGAGTATGGAATCTGGACCACGTCACCACTGGACCAGCAGTGCTGCAGTAGCCCTGGTACACAACGCGTTACGCTGGCAGCTGCACACAGTTTAAAATAAGAGGCTTTAACTGCATCACCATCCCACTGTATACTACAGGGTACTTACCATTGAATAATCCAGCTACCATCTGCCTGGTGCCTTTCATAGCCGCTCAAAATTAAAACGAGACTTGCAATTTTGCAAATTGCACTCTGCTACTGCTAGTCACTAGTGTCGCTGCCGCAGACTGCAGTGCGTATTCTTCCAGGCTCTGTTGTGCGTATTCTTCCAGGCTCTACAGTGCGTATTCCTCCAATTTTGGTGAATCTCAGGTTCTAATCTCGGGAGTCGGAGGGTTCACTGGAGTTCAGACGTGGATCATCGATGTCAAGCTATAAACAAAGACCCAGCAAACAGGGTAAGTACGGAAAGCGATTTTTTCATTTTTTCACAATATCACATGTAACGACAGCTACGGTCTGAAAGTAATGTCCCTTGGTTTTTCAAATAGTGAAAAGGTATGAAAGTAATGTCCCTTGGTTTTTCAAATAGTGAAAAGGATATATCCAGGTTCATATTCTTTTAATAACAAGAATTTGAATTGATGTATTTGTAGTGCTTTTAGTTGTATTTAGAAAAGTTCATAGGATCCCTTGACAAAGTTCATATACCCACTTCACGCCTAATAGATTTTGAGGTTAAGATTTATTTCTACCAGTTCTAAATACTTCTGTAATGTTGGAGAGTCCGCGTTTCATCTTATTCTCTGATAGACTGTGTATCAATTTTCTCACGTATCAGTAATATCGTCATTTTTTAACCAGAGAGCACTGTTCAGTTTCCCCACAGACCCCATGAGTAGTACGATGTCAAATTGTTTTGTTCAATTCTTCCTAAAAGCGCTCCAACAGTGAGTACTGCGCTATGAAATTGATTTTTCATGCACTATATTAGTGTGTTAAACAGGCCTACGGCATTTTGATGAAAGGATCATTCAAACTTCTTATTTTGGATCAGATGGGTTTCGTCTAATTCTTAATAAGTTAGGTTTTAAACATCATCCGGGAAGTTTCAATGAACTTAATTAAAGTTTTCACTCTTGTTTTGTTTTGATTTGATTTCGGAATATTTTTGGAATTTGAATTTGATTTGATTTTAATTATTTTTGGAATTTTAATGATAATAATAAGATTAATTGTTTGATTGGGCTGCTTTATATCACATTTTAAAAATATTTCAAAATAAAAATAACTCTTAATATAAAAACTCCAAAATTTTGATTGCTTTTGAAAATAGGGCTGAACATTCCAACAGAATCCCACCATGAAAAGAAAAATTCAGCGTACTAAAACTTTAGTCCAAATTGAATTAATCAATTAGGACTTTGAGGTGAAACTTTTTCTAACAGTATGAAATTTTAGTCGAAATCGAATTAGTCAGTTAGGACTTTGTGGTAAGTTTTAATGGATTCACTCAATTTTTAACTTTTTGTGTGCTTGGTAGAGGACCAAACATCTCAAAGAGAGTTCTGCCACGAAAAATTTTCTAACTCTATGGAACTATAAATATAATTTAATTAAAATGGAGAGAAAAAAAAAAAAAACTGTGATTTTTTATCGGTTATTTTTTTTTAATTGGATAGTAAATCTTAAAATATTCCAGGTTTTTTTAATATTATTATAGATTTTAGAATATTTTGAAAATATAAATATAAAGGATATTAATAAAATGATGAATTTTAAGTCGTCGTTGAAATGGTGTTTTTGGGTAATATAATTTTAAGTAGAATTGTTACTTTTTATTGTTTAAAATGCATTTTTCTATGCATAAATGGATTCAGTGTTCTAAAAAACTAGTGAAACACTCTAACTCTGCTGCTTAAACAACTTGAGCTTATAATTTTTAAATATCTCTTCCAAATTATAGACAAAATTAAAAAAAATATATATTTAAAAAAATGCCACTTATAATTTTAAAAAATATCTTTAAGATTTGAGCAAAATTAAAAAAAATATTTAGAAAAAAACCATTTTATCTATTAATTAAACCACCCATTCCAATAAATGTGATGTGATTTAATACTCATAAATATGCATTGAAACTGATATATAAATTTATATAGATTTTTTTTGGTGTATAAGAATGTTATTTGAAAAAAGAAACTATTTAATTAACTTATATGCATTAGTGTTTTTGAAATATTCCATAATTTATAATGGAATTAAACTAAAATGTGTTATCCCATGCAAGGAAGCAACTGACCTTGGTTGGCATGCATTCATCCATGAGATGTGAAAACCGGAAGCAATTAGAATTTTCCAAAACCATGATTATGCCACACTGAGGTAAGGCATACAGTTAAACCCTATTAGAGGGTTCTTGGAATGAGAGACGGTCTGCGATATAGAGATATATTCAAGTATCAATGTTAGAATCTTGTCCTGTCACACAGAACACGGAGATCAAACACCTACCGCGTGATTTCTTTTGTTTATTAGGTTGGTTGCATGGCATGGGCAAGGAGATTTGATTTTTTAAACTATAATAGGGGGAAGAGGTTTCTTAAGTAAGTTGAGATTCATTACCCCTAAGATCTTTCTGAATCTTTTTAAATTACTGTTTATACGGTTTAATATATAAATTTTATTCTATTTAATATATAAATTTTATGTTGTTTAATATATAAATTGATAGTGCTGGAGTCTTTGTTTGGTGTGTTGCATATTTGGGATGCAAATTTTAGCAGGCTGAAGTTCATTTTCAGATATATTTATGTTCTACTTATTTATTCTACAATGTTGTCCATTGTTATATTCATTTTTGATTTAATGAATTTTAGTTTATATATATATTTTATACAGGTGGTCACAAACCTACAAATGTCTCAAAAGAGAAAGATACAAGTTACAATTGGGGAAATGTATGGATGGACAAAAGGGAAAACTTCTAAGACTCAACAGAATTCAGAAACACTTGAAGAAACCCATAATGCTCATGTGGAACAACAATTACATGAAATTTTTGGAAGTTATTCTGAACATGATGTAGATGAAGAAACAAATGAAGTTGAAGAAGAGGTTGGTGATAATTCAGAAATGAAAGTGCAAACAAAAAGACAATTTCGCATGGAATGGTTAAATAAGTTTGTTTGATTGAATTATGTGAAGTTTGATGATAAAATAACTATGAATTGTAACTATTGTGAGAAGTATAGGATGAATGGACCATGGGGTTTAGGGAATGGTTGCACCACATTACAACATGATGCTCTTGTTACTCATGAAAAATCACGGGCGCATAAAGATGCTAAGGAAAGATGGATTAATGCATTAGAGGGAAATATGAAACTAATTCCAAATCATATTAGACAGATGAGAGATGCCAATAAGCAAAGAGTGATTTCTACAATGAAAATATCATATTTCACTTGTCAAGAAGATTTATCTCTATCAAAGTATGAGAAGCTTTGCAAATTTCTAATGGATGCAAAAACTCCAAATATGCCAAAGTCTCAAGAGTACTCTTCATACACTAATCGTAAGTCTGCAAATGATTTTATATATTGCATATCAAAACATCTTGAACAGATTCAGATAAAAAATATGTTGGAAATTCCTTTCTTCTCATTGATGGTTGATGAAAGCACTGACCGAACTTTAGAGAAACACCTTGTTATTTATGCAACATATTTAGACTCAAAGGATCTCGGGCCACCTATCTCGTAGTTTATGAAGCTCAAAGATGTAGTAGATGGAAAAGGAAAAATAATATATGATAGTGTCAATCAATTAATAGATGTTAGGGGCCTTCAATATAAAGATTTGATAGTTGTTTCTACAGATGGAGCTTCAACAATGATTGGACATGAAAATGGCTTTGTTTCATTTTTGAAAAAAGAACAATCCAAACCTTATCACAGTTCATTTTGTGGCTCATCGTGAGTCTTTAGCAGCAGCAGATGCTTCTAAGAAATTCCCTGAGTTATTATTTGTTGGAAAATTTGCAAACAAAGTGTATTCATGGGTTCAAAACTCTCCAAAGAGAAATAGTGAACTTAATGATTTGCTTAGAGTCATGCAAATTGATGTTCTTGATGTTCTACAAATACATTCAGTGAGATGGTTATCGAGGGGGGAAGTTATTATAAGGCTTGTGAAGCTTATGCCAGCAATTTTAACTTTGTAGAAAAATGAAAAAAAAACTGCATCTTGGTATGATAAGATGAGAATATATTCTGTCCAGTTTTGTTTACATATGCTTGTTGATGTGCTAGGGGAATTTAACAAGTTGAATGTGACTTTTCAAGAAGAAAATGTAGACATTACAACTATTGGGTTGGCTCTTGAAGTAACTATTAGCACATTATCTAGATGGTTTTTGAGAAAAGAGACATTTGCAGAAGGCACAACTTATCTTTCAAAGTTTTTAAATGATTCTCAAAATGGATACATTGATATTAAAGATGAAGGGAAAGTTGTAGATAGACATGAGTTACAATACATCTCTATCTCAGCCATGGATATTGAATCCAATGAAGCAAGGAAACAATCTATGAAACCTTGTATTGAAGGCACACAAGAGAGTTGTCAGCAACTCACTGAAGGTTATATAGAGACTCTCATAGACTCTTTGAATGAAATATTTCCAGACCTTCATCTTTTTAATGCAGCGAAATTGTTCAGCCCTTGTTATTATTCAAAAGAGCATCATAGTCGTGAGAAAGATTCAGAGCGTTGGTTTTTAAAGCTTTTTCAACATTTGCAACATACCGTATCAAGTGATGTTGGATTTGTAGCTTTATTTGATGTTAAAGCTTGTAAAAGAGAGTTACACCCTTTTGTTGATTCATTAAATTTGGCTTGTGAGGGGTTTTCTATGAAAGAAGCATGGAAAGTCTTTCGTAACACAAAACAGTGGCACAAAACCTATCCTAATATGATGAAAGTATGGCAAGATGTCCTCACTATTCCTGCAAGTACAGTGGATTGTGAAAGGGGATTTTCCAAGCATAACATTATCAAGGACATTAGAAAATCGAGGCTTGGGTTGGATACACTAGATGCTCTAATGAGAGTATCTTTGAATGGACCTGAATCATCTAATGTTGATTGGCATGCAGTATATGAGATATGGATAGATACAAAGTCAAGAAGGATTCTTGAGCTTTGAAAATTCTTCTAGTTTATGTTTAATGGAGGATCTATGTATTGAAATATTCCTATTGATAAAAAAAATTGTAGTTTCTCCAGAAAGTTTGACTTTTAATGAAGTATAATAACTGTTTATTATCGCATAACTTTTCTGTATTTTCTCTAGATGATTTATTTATAGTCCAAGATTTATTTATAATCTCACTAGGTAATTTATTTATAGTCCATGGATTGTAAGTTTTTTGCAAATATTTTATTGTTTAAATGGCCCCACCATAAATCTGAGCTATAAATATGATAGACTGCAAATCTGCAATTTCAATCTAACAACAATCATTATAAACAACAGTGATTATCAGCCTCCATTTGATGACTTATTGTGTGTTGTGGAATAAATTTACAAAAATTATTAAAATAGAATTTTCCGTGACACTCACATATTTAGTAAAAACATAAAACGAAGGGTAAAAAAATACAAAAACATCATCAAATCTTAATTTGACAGGCAAAAGAATTTGAAATTCCAGGCCTGGTTGTAACCATGGTATATACGCTGCAGCTTTGTGTGGGTGGTTATAACCTTTATACCTTATAACCATTGCATTGTTATAACAATAATGTATTTCCCATATACGTTGGTTGTATACTTTATGGCATACGTTGGTTACATGTTTGTTTAAAAAGGGGATGTGGATTAGGGCCGGCCCACCATCCACCAACATTTTCGTTGTTTTCCATGTTTACAAACCATACCATATGTTATGGTATACGTTTGTTTGTTTTGTATTAACCAACCAATGTTGCCCTCCCATTTGGTTTTTTTTTAAATATTTATATGAAATATATTTTATATATTAACTCTTTTGTTTGTTATTAGTTAATATAAAAATATATTTTGTTTTGATATGGTTTATATAACTAATTTTTGTTATATAGTTTTAACTTAAAATGGTTTTTTTTGTTGCTAGTGTAGGTTTAGGAGGCTAATGATAGGCTACCATGTGTCAGTGTTTGATGGGCTGCCATGTGGTTCCCACGTGCTGACTTGAATGTCATGTGGTTCACTGTGGGCCCCATTTTCCCTCTGCCATACCAATCTTTGAAGAGCTCTATCTTTTGTATATTAGCTCAAATTGACGAACCATTTGCACCATCGCGATCAGGAAGACGAGCCCTCTCAACTGATGCCATCAAATTCTCCTTTCTTCTATTTGAATTTTGAGCCTTTATCCATCCCCTTAGTGTATCGAGATCCCCCTCGATTAATCCTCCCCACTGAGGGGCTTTTGGTCCTCCAAAAGCATTAGCACACTGTCAATCCACACTGTCAATTTCTTGTACACGAAACTGGTACATTTTTGCAATCATGCACCTCACACATGACTCAACAACCCCTCCTTGCCAAGAGTTCATAGCACACACTCATTGACCAAGGATTATGTTAGGGTCCCACCCTAAACCCCTTATTCATGTCATGGGATCACGTCATAGTCAAGAGTCAATAAAGCCCATCTTAATATTTGTAAGTGGTTAACCCAGTTAGTTGCAAATGGGACCACAATTAGTTGTAAATGGGCGGTAGTATTAAATAAAGGTTAAATAGGTGGTAGTATTAGATAGATGGTATTAATAAAACCCACGGTATTGGCCCGTGGTATTGCATGTAGGAGTCATATATAAAGGATAGAGACTCCCTGCGAGGAGGATCGTGTCTTGTTTTGTAATCGAGCTCTGCTCTATTGGAGGTTGCCCCCTCGAAGAGGCCTGTGAACATTTCTCTTTGAGTAATAAAATCTTTGTTATTCTGTGTTCTGGGTATATTTTCTTAACATATTCGGTGTTCTCGGTATTTTTCCGCGCATATTCTTGGTTCGGTATTGCTTTGCAGGTAAAGAAGCATAACAAGTGGTATCAGAGCACTTTCCAGGGCTCGGGGGGATCTCCAAATTTTAGTAGCAATTTTTTTTTGGCTCGAGACATGTTCCGGCGTCTTTAAACCACGGGATCTGTCGTTGAGCGCATAAATCTGCGGATTTGGGGAGGCATGCACGCAGGAAATACAAGAGGTGGTCACGTATGTTGGACTCCCTTGTAACCCCTGTGGGTACCCCTTCGAGTAGTGGCGTATTAGACAGAACCGCGCACGGACTGTCTTCCACGTACCCTCTGGGTATATAGGAAGCCCCATAGCTACCTTGAAGCCTCGCCATAGATAAACTTTCGGCCGTCTTGTGGCTATAGTACACCGAGAACAGCACTCGGAGAGATTACTCGCCCGTACGATAGGGTAGTCGGGTTGTACGGCTAAGGGTACGGTCGATCCTCCTTAGTTAGAGCCCTGAAACATTGGGCCGAGTACTACTGTCAGACCCTTATGTATATTGCGATCCGTAGCACCTGACACTCCTCAAGACAATAGTTCCCTTTCTATCGGGGGATCGCACATCATCTATTCCAGATCAGCGAGTGCAGCAGCAGCAGACATCAATCCCGCAACTCTATCCGATCAGCAGCAGCAGTGATCCACGATCCAGATCTCTCAGATCCACCAGATCGGAGTAGTTGTGAAGGGTTCATGTGCCTAGCTATAATTTTCGCAGGACTTTTGGCGGCAGTAACATTTTGAGGATTTGACGACTGCAGTATTGATCAAGGAGTAAAACTCCGTTAGGAGTTTTCTGAAAAAAAAGTCTGAGATCTTCTTAAGCACTTATTTTTGATCTAGCCCATCAGCGTCAGGACAACGAGCTGAGCACGGTGGTACCATTCAATTTCTGCACACAAAAAAAAAAAATTGTGGTCCCAATTTTTCATCCAATTGGTGTATGGTAGCAACTAGAGCTCAAGCAATGGCCAATGAAAGACTAGACAACCTTGAAACAAATATGAATGAGCTCAAAAATACGCTTAACGACCTAGCTAACATGGTACAGCAAGCCTTCGTTAAGGGCAAGCAGCTCTCGAGGACCACTATAATGACCATGAGGGTGAGTCTAGCCACTCTCCTCACGCATGGCACACCCATCCACCACCCAACAGAGATATCCCACTCAGTCAGCGACCTCCCAAGTTGGATATGTAGAAATTTGATGGTTCTAACCCGTCCGCATGGCTAGCACAAATGGAGCAGTATTTCGAATTAAATCGTCTCGAAGATGAGTGGACTAAGATTAGAGTGGCGATCATGTACTTGGACAGTCAACGATGGCAATGGATGTTATGGCATCAGCGTCGCAATGCACCTTTTTCGAGTTGGGTCCAATTTACCAAAGCTCTTCGAGATCGCTTTGAACAGGGAGACTCCTTTTTGGGCAGTCTCACTAAGCTCCGACAGACGGGTACAGTGGATGAATATATCACCGCTTTTGAAGCCTTAGCCTTCTGCACTCAGCATCTCTCCGATGAGTTCTACAAGGAATGCTTTATCAGTGGTCTTAAAGAAGCCATCAAAGCTCAAGTTCTATTCCACCACCCCCCCACATGGTCAGAAGCTTGCCAGGTAGCCCGTAAGGTGGAACGTGCCATATAACAGCCCAATACAACCGCCCCAATTTCCCCACTAAAGGTCGTCCCCCACAAGCTCATACCACGACTCAGACACTTAAGGTCCAAAAAGTATCACCTCAGGAAATGGCTGAGAGAAGGAAGCAAGGACTATGTTACTACTGTGATGAAAAATATTCCCCTGGCCATAAATGTAAGGAGCCTAAGTTTTTTCAAATTGATGCCACTGACTACAGCTCCACTGAGGAAGATCCACCTCTTGAGGAACAGGAGGCGATAGAAGAAGACAACCAAAAGGAGATTGTATCTGACGACCCAGTTATTTCACTCAATGCATTGGCAGGAATATCTTCCCCTCAAACTCTCAAAATCAGGGGTTTTCTTAAACATCGCCCAGTAATAGTCTTGATTGATAGTGGAAGTACCCATAATTTCATCCATCAAAAAATCGCAGAAGCAGCACATTGTTTTGGACGGGAAGTCTCTAACTTCCAGGTCCAAATTGTAGATGGGGGCACAATGAAATGTGAAGGCCATTGTGAAGATGTCAAACTTCAATGGGGGATTATCAGTTAAAAACCCACATGTTTGCCATACACATGGGGGGATGCGACATTGTCCTAGGTGGTGAATGGCTCCGCACCCTTGGGCCAATCACAATGGATTTCCAGGAGTTATATATGAGTTTTAAGCAGAACAACTCCACACATACCCTCCGTGGCCTCCAGGCGGGAGCACCCTCTGTCATCAGCTCGCATCAGATGGAAAAATTGTTAAAGAAGGGCCATCATGGAGTAGTAGCGCAATTTAATGCCATCCAGGTAGTCGAAACCAGACCTCTGCCAATTCATCCTGAGATGCAGCAGCTTTTAAATACCCATAGAATGGTCTTTGACAAGCCTCAGGAGCTTCCACCCTCGCGAGGGGAACATGATCATAGCATCACCTTGGTTCCAGGGGCTCAACTCCCAAATGTGCGGCCATACAGATATCCGTTCACTCAAAAGAATGAAATAGAAAAAATCATCAAGGAATTGTTGGAAGCAGGTGTCATTCGTCCCAGCATTAGTCCTTATTCATCCCCAGTGGTCATGGTCTTCAAGAAAGATGGGGAGTGGTGGATGTGTCCCGACTTCAGGGCCCTCAAAAAGTTAACAGTCAAAGATAAATTTCCCATTCTGGTGGTTGACGATTTGCTGGACGAACTCAATGGGGCTCAATTCTTCACCAAGTTGGATCTTCGCTCCGGCTACCACCAAATTCGCATGAAGGAAGTCGACATTCCCAAGACGGCTTTCAGAACTCATGAAGGCCATTATGAGTTCCTGGTCATGCCATTTGGTCTCTGTAATGCCCCTTCTACTTTTCAAAGTCTTATGAATCACATCCTCAAACCATATCTCAGAAGATTTGTCCTTGTCTTCTTCGATGACATTCTCATCTATAGTGGCACCTGGGCGGCACATCTTCAGCATGTCGATCTACTATTGCAACTGCTCCGCAAGCATAAATTATTTGTCAAGATGTATAAGTGTGCGTTTGGCATGGAAGAAGTTGAGTATTTGGGCCACATTGTGGGGCGTGAAGGTGTCAAGGTGGACCCCAAAAAGATCCAGGCAATGCAAGAATGGCCTCAACCTAAGACTTTGAAGAGCTTGAGAGGATTTTAGGGTCTCACAGGCTATTATCGTAAATTTGTCCGCAACTATGGTCACATAGCAAAGCCCCTCACTCAACTCCTAAAGAAAAATTCCTTCTTCTGGACCGAGGAAGCACAACAGGCATTTACCGTGCTCAAAAACGCCATGTGTACCACTCCAGTCTTAGCCCTACCGGATGTCACCAAATCATTTTTCATTGAATGTGATGCATCAGGAACAGGTATTGGAGTGGTCTTAATGCAGGAAGGGCGACCATTGGCCTTCACCAGCCAACAACTAAGTTGGAGGAATATGGGCCAATCTACCTACGAGAAGGAAATGATGGCCATTTTACATGCATTCGAGACTTGGCGACCTTACTTGTTGGGGCGACATTTCCAAATCCACACAGATCATCACAGTCTTAAATATTTTCTGGAGCAACGCCTATCTTCCCCACAACAAAACAAGTGGCTAGCCAAAATGCTGGGATATGATTATGAGATCATTTACAAGAAAGGGAAAGATAACCGGGTAGCAGATGCATTATCATGCCAATTTGAGGAGGAAAGTACTCTGCTCACAATTTCCCTCCCAATTCCAGACTGGATTGAAGAGGCAAGCACGGAATGGTTTTCACACCCAGGGCTCTCCCAACTCATTTCTCAATTGCAGGTAGATCCTAATTCTAGCAAGGGCTACTCGTGGCAGAATGATATTCTTCGCTACAGGGACAGAGTCGTAATATCACCAACATCCACCCTCAAAAGTCGCATTTTGGCAGAATTGCACTCATCGCCCATTGCAGGACATTCGGACTTTCAAAAGACATATGCTCGCACCAGAAGATCATTTTTTTTGGACCGGTATGAAACAGGACATCCTTACTTTCGTAGTAGAATGTGACGTTTGTCAACACCACAAAGGGGAAACAGTCAACACACTAGGCACATTACAACCATTGCCCATTCCGGTGTCAATTTGGACGGAGGTCTCCATGGATTTCATTACAGGTCTTCCAAAGTCTGGGAACAAGTCAGTCATCATGGTGGTTGTGGACCGACTGTCGAAGTATGCTCATTTCTGCGCCCTACCCGAACCATTTGCACCAACTTTGGTTGCCCAAACTTTCATGGATCGGATCTTCAAATTGCATGGCATTCCCACTTCTATTGTGTCCGACCGTGACCCAATCTTCACCAGTCATTTTTGGCAGGAGCTCTTCAGAATACAAGGCACTCAACTCAAACTTAGTACTTCATATCATCCGCAAACAGATGGTCAAACCGAAGCCGTCAACAAACGTCTAGAACCTACCTTCGGTGTTTCACTTCAGAAATGCAACACATTTGGGTACAGTGGTTACCTTTGGCGGAATGGTGGTATAACACTAACTATCATGCCACCACCAAAATGAATCCCTATGAAGCAGTCTATGGACAACTTCCGCCTTCCCCTACTTCTTATCTCACGGGGTGCTCCAAAGTACAAGCCGTGGATCAA
>APFE031748176.1:7983-34948 GCA_000404065.3 Pinus taeda
CTTTTGCTACCAACCGAGCTTGTATTTCTCCACCTTCCCTTCTGCATTTGTCTTCTTCTTGAACACCCATTTGCTGCCAATGGGTTTCCTTCCAGCCGGCAACTCCACCAGATCCCAAGCCTCATTTTTGTGCAAAGATGCCATTTCATCAACCATGGCCTCTTTCCAGAGTTTTCCATCCTCTGAATTTACTGCTTCCTTCATAGTTATGGGATCATCATCAGTAATAGATAAAGAAAAATTTGAACAGAAAGTAGATGGACTATACCTTTTTGGCTGCCTCCTTTCTCAAACTGATCTTCTCACACCTAGAGTTTGTCGCTCTTCATCTTATGATTCCTTCTCTCCTGTAGAGTCTGATTCTTACTCCTTTAGCTCAAACTCTATCTTCTCAGGTTCCTTTGGTTGGAATTCATGTTTAATAACATCTTTTACCTCTCTAAACACCACATCTCGGCTGTACACAACCTTCCTTGTTACTGGGTTCCAAAGCTTATAACCCTTTAAACCATCCTTATACCCAATAAAGATGCACTTTTTAGATTTACTATCAAACTTGGTTAATTTCTCCTTTGGAACATGTACATATGAATCACATCCATATACCCTTAGATGTGAAAGAGAGGGTTTCTTACCAGTCCATACCTCTTGTGTAGTCTTATCCTCCAATGCTGATGAAGGTGATCTGTTGACTAGGTAAGATGCTGTCTCCACCGCCTCTACCCAGAATTCTTGTCCTAACCCAACATCACTGAGCATGCTTCTTGCCCTTTCCATCAACGTCTTGTTCATTATTTCTGTAACTCCATTTTGCTCAGGTGTGTATGGAGTAGTCTTCTGCCATGATATACCACACTTCTTACATAATTTTTCAAATTCCTTACTGCAAAACTCTCCACCGTCATCTGTCCTCAGCACCTTTATCTTATTCTCTATTTGGTTTTCCACCAGAGCCTTAAATTCTTTAAACCTGTCAAAGACTTCAAATTTCTTCTTAAGGAAATATATCCATGTATTCCTTGAGAAGTCATCTATAAAGGATACATAGTACACAAAATTACCCAGTGATGGAACCTTCACAAGTCCAAACACATTACTATGCACAAGCTCTAATATCTGTTTCGCCCTCTTACCACTAGAGGGGAAACTCACCCGATTCTTCTTCCCATATACACAATTTTCATAGAAATCAAAATCCAGAGAGCTATTACTCATACCTTCTACCATACCTTTAACCATGAAGTATTCGAAGGCCCTTCTCTCCAATATGTCCAAGCCTTTGATGCCACAACATGGTCTTCTCTCCAGAGACCACTAGATTTTCTGCTCCACTTTCAGGAACCACAGAACTGTTGCACCCATCAACAACAGTGCTACCTTGTAGCTTTTATAGATTTCCAATCTGAACTCGCCGCATCAATACCAGTGCTCTCCGACCAATCTTGCATGTATCCTTCTAAAACACTATTTTTACACCTGCATCATCCAACTTGCTTACAAAAATCAGATTTTTGGCCAATGCAGGAATATGTAGAATACCCGGAAATGTTATAACCCTTCCACCTCGCAAATTCAACTTTACTTTTCTGCGACCAATGATTCTAGCCTTCCTATCATCCCCTAAGAAGACATCACCACCATCGTATTTCTCATACTCGAAAAACCACTCTCTATGGGGAGTGAAGTGAAAGGAAGCACCTGAGTCAATCAACCATGCTTCATGATCTACATGTGTACTTAAAGAAGCCAAGTACACATCCCCACCTTCATCTGAGGTGGTTTTCGCCTTTGCAAAAGGAGAATCATCATATCCCTTTCCTTTTTTAGGGGATTTATATTTACAGTCCCTTTTGTATTGCCCTTCCTTTCCGCATTTCTAGCGCACCACCTTTACAGGTTTTCCTGGAGATTTAGATCTCCCTTTAGATTTAGACCTCCCACTTAATGACTTATTTTTGTTTCTATTCTAGGACTGTCCTCATACAGACAAGGCATCACCATTTTGTCTCTCCATATTTTTCTGTCTCATTTCCTTCGTCAACAAGGATGATACTATTTCATCAAACTGCAAAGCAGTTGCATTGCTACCTATTGCAATAAATAGACTATCCCACGAATGTGGTAGAGAACACAACAAACTGATGCACTTATCTTCATTTGAAAATTTAATATCAACAGATGATAATTGACTTACCACAGTATTAGATACGTTCAGTTGCTCTGTCACCGAGTCTCCATCTTTCATCCTCAAGTTATACAACTTTTTCTGTAGGAATAATTTATTCACCAGAAATTTAGATTGGTATAGAGTCCCTAACTTGTCTCATAAAGCCTTCACCATAGCTTCCCCTGATACATTCAACAATACTGAATCTTAGACACACAACCGTATTGTGCTCTTTGCCTTCTGATCCAACTTCTTACATTCTTCATCGAACACTCTCGTTGGTTTAGTACCTGGATCTACCGCGATCCACTAATCTTTATCCACCAACAAATCCTCCATCTTGAGTTTCCATAACTCAAAACTCTGACCATTAAATTTCTCGATCTCTATCTTTCCACTGCTCGCCATCTTCTTTCACCACTAGAATCGATCCCGTAGATCTCCCACTAAATGAGTTCTACCACAGGCCCGAGCGAAACCCCTCAGCAACAAAGGCGTCCCCTTGAAGCCAAAACAACTCTAATACCAAATGTAGGTTTTAACCCCATACATAAATTACCTGCATACGAATTCTAAAACACAGAAAATAAACAATGCGAGAGCATAACACATAAAACACATAAACACAAAGATTTTCCAATCCCAAAACCAGGACTGCCAGCTTGATTTTTCATTATGTTCCTTTCAGTGTTACAATACATATTTATACATGCCGAAGCATCCAACACCATGGACTGAAAACCATCGCATCCAAAACCATGTGTGAAAAACATGCACAAAACCATAGGTAGGTCTTCCCAACCTAATATAGGGTCCAAAACCAAAATTTTTAGAGGCGCTGCCCCAGACCCCATAGAGTGGTGTTACCCACACCTCTCAAACCTTGTGTGACCCCCCCTTGCTACGCAATCGGCGCAATGAAGGGGGAGCTCCGTCCCCCTTCTAACCCCTCGGTTAAATACGTGGGCTAGTCGTGGAAAGAATATAACACAACCTAATAAATATGCCCTAAAGAATTAAAATCCCATGTGTAGGTTAGAGGTGATAAACTAGAACAAGGTTTTGTTTCATTTTTGTATTCAGTGTGTGGAGGGCTTTGTTTCATTTTTGTATTCAATGTGTGGAGGGTTTTGTTTCATTTTTGTATTCAATGTGTGGAGGAAGTTGAGGTAGAGAGGATGCACAATGAAAGCTTCACCTATACATAAGAATCATGATTGAACACTTAATAATTGACTTACCATCTAGAATTCTTATATACATAATTATAATTAGAAAGATAATGTTAAGAACATTGATTGAATTATATCGATGACCCTATTAATCATGAACAACCTCCAACTATAAATGATATATCCCTTTTCAGTAAATGTTGAATTGGTAAGTTCTACAATTGTTTCCATTGTTTTTTTTGTGAAATATGGGGAGAGTAATGACATTTTAGTTCTTGATCTTTTTTGTCCTTTTGTATAGGAAAATTTCTCCCTCTAATCATTGCCTTACTCAAGGAAATGCACTTGATTTATGGCACAATGATTGAAGATATAGGAGCCATAATGTACACACTATAGAATGGGTTTTTCATGATGCCCTCATTAGTTTTAATAATGATTCTTAATATTTAACAGAGAGAGAATAGGGTCACCTGCAAGAAGCCAATTATCTCCCCCATGGCCTATGGGGAAATTTTGTATGTTTAATATTGGGGTGAACATAGTTCAGCCAAGGTAATCTACAACTCTTACCACAACGCTTAAGACTGGGGAAAAAAGACTTCTCATCTTATTTACCA
This sequence comes from Pinus taeda, assembly GCA_000404065.3. Classification (NCBI taxonomy): domain Eukaryota; kingdom Viridiplantae; phylum Streptophyta; class Pinopsida; order Pinales; family Pinaceae; genus Pinus; species Pinus taeda. The sequence continues at coordinate 11,943 of APFE031748176.1, forward strand.
TCATAACACAAGGCTACATATCTATCAATGACACTATTAGTACTTAATTATCATTCACCTACTTTTATCTCAATATTTGTTTAAGACTATTAATTTTGTAGATCTATGTTCGTAGATGAATAATGGCAGTTGACTCTTCTTCACATATTGGTTACTTCTTTAGTCTTAAGAAGCTCACAATAGATCTTGGTTCTTCCAGCATGGTTGGGAAAAGGAAGCAAAGCCTTGTACTTCGATGTTTTTCTTTTTGTGATTTTTCATTGAAAATTCATTCTTTGCTTTTGCAAAACAATCCAAGCCTTACAACTTTTTCAATTACAAACATTTCAAGAACCCATGCCTAACATGGTTGGTTTTGTTACTATACTCAATATGTTGATTACTTGGAATCTATTATTGTAGCATTTCTTATTGTGTTATTGTATTTTTGTAGGCATTGAGTGGTGGCTAATTAGAATCATGTCCAATCATGAGACATTTTAATTTTTTTCATTGTGGGAGTTTGAAATGATTTTTACAAGCCTTGAATACATGTACTACATGTAGGATACAGAAAAGTTGGTTTAACAATTTTAATTCCCAAATCTAGGTTGTTATATTCTGGTGGTAGCCCACAGATTAACAATTAAAATCACTCATCTTTAAGGTAAAATGTGGTTATAGTTTTTGCTTAATTGAATTTATTTTTAGAAGTGTAAAGAGCATGATCAAACAGGGATCATGTATAATATGTATTGGAGCCCTAATTCTAGATCATCATCCTTCTAGATCATAATTCCAATTCAAATTCAATTTAAAAGCATGGATCATCATAATTCCAGATCATAATTCCAATTCAAATTCAATTTAACTACATGGATCATCATAATTCCAATTCAAATTTAGTTTAGTTTATAGTTTAGCTTCTACTATGAAACCAATCAACATATTGTATCCTTACAAAATTCACATTGTGAATAGTATGTTGACTTTCATAATTCCAGATCATAATTACAATTCAAATTGACTTTCATCATAATTACAATTCAAATTCAACTACCCAGTAGAGCGAACGGACAAGAACAAGTCCCAAATAGAAATGAACAGGTCCCAAACAAAAATGAACGTTGGGATGAACTACCCGTAGCGTAATCACTGAATGAAACCCTAAACCCCGCCAAATACCTACCGAACCGATTTTAATAGGTGGGCAACACGTCACTGCATGCACGAGACATGTGTCGTTACAAAATTCACATTGCAATAGTGGTTACAAAAATTAATTCATGCCACCCCTATGCTTGATGGCCTCCATTTCTTGCATTTCTCAGAATTGTTGAGTCTCTTTCCTGACCCAAGTATGGTGGACTACCTAAGATTGGTTGATTAGGATGTTCCTGAAAGTTACCATACCCTTGACTCCAATTTGCTCCTTGTAGCCATGGAGGGACCAAGTAACCCAAGTGTCCACTTGTGTTACTAATTCCAACACTGGGTGCAAGTGTCATATAAACACAGTTTGGATTTAAACCTACACTGGTAGGGGTATATGAGGTGGGCAGAACACTTGGCTGATAGCGGGGGACTTGGACATTAATCATCTCAAACTGGCTTGGACCATAGAATTTCGTGCTTGTCACCCCTCCTCCTCTTTCCAACACTTCTTGAACCTTTCTCACCTCCCTCTCTTGCCTTGCCAATTGTTTTTGATGTTCCTTATCTTCCCTTGATTTTTGTCTTTCCATCCTTTCCTTTGTTTGAGCTTCTGCTGCTGCAATCCTTGTAGCTCTCTTATCCTTGGCCAACTCCTTCTTTCTCTTTTTAGTTTCCTGAATTTCATTTTTTTATGTTCAGAATCAAACAATAAATTCATATAATCTTCAGATGTGAGCAACTGTGAACTCCTCCCCAAACAAAGACAATCTGTAGTTGAGTTCCTTGATGAGGCCTTCACTCTCTCTAGTGGTAGCTTCAGGAATGCACCAAGTAATCTGTGATTTTCCCCTTTCTCCCTAGGATCTAACACTTGGCTTTCAGCCTTTGGTATAGCTGATTGGCCCCCATTATCTTCTTCAGATACCTCATGCTGAACAGGCTCCTTTTCCAGTGAACCATTGTCCACAAAATAATGAACAAGTTCAGTGTTCAACTTTGATGGTTGTGAAGGCATGTCCTTACTTTCCTCATTGGTGGTAGACAAATTATGTGGGTTGATATTCATCATGGCCTATACCAACCATGAAGATGGGCTTACCTAGGTTGGCATGCTCAATTGTTCAATGTTTAATCATGTTGCATTATCATTTGAAATCAAGTTTGCATTTTCATTCTCTTCATCGACTGCCTCATATGGAATATCACATGCAGAATTGGCATGTGGTTTAGTAGGTGTGACAGCCTCCATGACATTGAAAGTTGGTTCATGACTGAACTGTTTCTCATTCAGTTGTTCATCATCATCACCACATAAGTTCCCTTCATAAAGGGACATTATACCTCCAACAACAACTTCTTGGGCATCAACATGGTATTGTAAGTTCTCTGCTTCTTAACCTTCTACATAAAATGCTTGGCTACAACAAGTATCATGCATGAGAGAATCAACATTAAGTGGCCATATACCAGTCCTCCTAAATCTAGCCTTGATATTAGAAGGTGTGAGAGCCATTTTTAATGCTTTACTTGCAAGATTAGCTAGCTCAAACCTCTTTACTTCCACCCCTAGATTCTTTGCCATCCACGAACCTCACTCGATCCTGAAATAATTCTTGAAAGGCCCAAACACGTTGACATCAAGGGGTTGCAATCTGTGAGTGGTATGAGCTGGTAATGTTAACAGGTCAATGCCAAAATTGTTGGCCTCCTCATTTGTCTGCAAAGCCATGTGGCTTCCATGGCCATCTAAAATCAGTAGGTGTCTGTTTTAAGGCAAGACACCACCTGGTACAGATGAAACAAAATGACAAATCCAATTCAAGAATAGTTCCTTTGTCATCCATGCATGGGGGTGTGCTGCCATGCTCGCACCTGATTCACCGTTTTGTATGTAGTATTTTAGTTTTGTTTTACCTTTGAATAGGTAAAATCCAGGGATTGAAGAACCAATTGCATTGACACAAGAAAGTATAGTGATCCACTCCCTGCTCTTAGGAAAAATCTTAGTCACATTTTTGCTCCCTCTTTTGGAAATTACTTGAATACTAGAATTCCTTCCTGCTTGTAAGCCTGTTTCATCACAGTTCCATATATGGTCTGGGGCATATGAGTGTTGCTCATATGCAACAGAAAGAGTGTTAAAGAACTTGGACACAATTGTAGGGTGTAGATTTAAAGCTCTGTCTCTGTCAAGGCCCTCAGCTGTACATAGCACAAGGTATGGATGCCTTTTTTTAAATCCACTCCACCATGATTTACTAGGAAACCCATCTTTGAAGGGGTTTAACCTCCCCTGAAAGATTTGAGCTACTATGGATTTCAGTTGTATAATCTCTAACCCATGTCCCAATTGGGACATATCCTTACACCACTCAACCATCTCGACCTCCTCCTCTTCAGTCATAACTGTAACATGCCCTCTACGCTTCGTATTAGTCAACCCATTTATCCAATAATGTATGTTAGAGAAAGTAATACCATGTTTTTTTGCAAAGGCACAGATTGAATATCCATTAAACTTGATGTCATCAATTGCAACCTGCATGTCTTACTTTGTCCAGCCTCTGATGGCACTAATTTTCTTTGTTGAACTTTCAGCCTGCACTGTGGTTGAAGGCGACTCCGTGGTTGATGGTGGGATAGCATGATCTACAACCATAGTGCCCTTTTAAACGAAACTACTGGGTTCATTGTGAGCATTAACATCACCCCCCATCCTCATCTGATGAAGTGGACCGCAGTTGGGCCCCCCCTCGCCCCTTGCCTCCTCTTGTTCCTTGTATGATCTATAGTAGAAACTCTTGGCATGTCTGCAAAAACCTACAAAGTGACCACCAAATTCTGATTTTAAAAACATGTATTAGAAAACAAGGAAATTCAATGGCCTTTGCAATCAATGAGCAACAACAATCACTGCTTTATCTATATATTGTAGCTGAATACATCTCAGATATGAAAATCATTATTGGAAGGGTTTAAAGTTCTTTATTTGATTCTTAGATGATTTTTATGAGTTATCAGGAAGAAATATTCCTTTTTAATTTTATAACAGGTTTGACATAACACAATTTCTGTAACCCAACTATTTTGCTATGTCATCAAATGATTGTTTATGGGAACTGGTATGTCTTTCTTCAATGAAACCAACAACAAGTTTAAGAATGTCTGTTGTATAACATCTTTCTGTCTTGAGAAAAGGGTCAGGTGGTATCTTGTAAGGGATTTATTCAGTGGTCTAAAGCTAACATGTTTATCTCTAAAGAGTCAGTAAAGAAACACTTAAGTAAGGGAGAGGCGAGGAACAAAGTGATCCGGTTCTGCTTATGCTAATAAGAAGTCCTGATAGTGGTAGCTACTCTACCAAGTACTTAATTCAATAAGTAGCTACTCTACCTCTGACATTTCACAGTTTTGGAGTTTATTATTGGATAAAATGCTAGGCTTGGGCCAAAAAGAAGGGATACACTGTCCAAACTATCTCCTCTTGCACCATTTCACAGTCAAAATTCAAGCCTTTATGTTGCTCAATAATTGATGTTGTAAGTGTCTAGTAATAACTGGTTACCCCAAATAAGCAAATACAATGTTATTGAGTGCAACAAAGACAAACTAGTAATAAGTGGTAAATGAATCACACAACCAACTGCAACATTGGGTGCAAAGTGATTTCTAATTTACAAGAAACCATAGCCCTAATTTCCAATGCAAAAGAAGCTTCTATTAACTCAATGAGAGGCACTATTATGTTGATTTGGCTATCTTTTGACACGATTTGACTTGGTTTGGACCTTTGTATGTGAGCTCCCGAAGTCATGTGTGTATCCATAGCTCAATGATGGTTTTCTTAGCACATTCACACTTTGTGTGGAGAGAGAGCACTACACCTTTGGACCAATTGATGATGATGTAGCCTTCAAAGGGGTTACATACAGAATTGAAGTTGGCTTGATCATGATCTATCAACACAATTTTAGTGATTCATTTACCGCATCTAAAGGTCATTGTTGAGCATTTAAAATATATCCTTTGCTTAGGCATTTTACCTTGTACCATGTTGGTTTCTTGAGTTTTCCAAGTCTCTTTTATGTTTTATTTCTAATAGAAACCATAATAGAGACCCACACATCAAGGTAAACTTTGTGTGAGACAACAAGTGTATTTTTGGCAGTATTTTAGATATTACAGAGAATTACATGCACGTTAGATTTGAAATATCAGTCCTTGAAAGATAATTCATTCATTCAATGCTTTGTTAACTCGTTGACATTTTACAAAGTGAAAGAAAACACATCTCCTTTTCAAACACCTAGACCTATATTTGAAAATTGGCTTATTCATAGTAAAATTGGACAATTCAGTTTTTTTATCAAACCTGGTGCATATATTGTTGTACCATAGATCCGCCAAATTTAATTTAGAATGTCATAATATCATATTGTGATATTTTATTTCTGTAGAATGTCATAATATCATATTCTAAAATGTTATTTCCGTAGAATGTCATAATATCATATTTTGAAATGTTATTTCTGTAGAATGTCATAATATCATATTCGGAAATGTTAAGTCTACAAAAATAACAATAGCACAAAATTAGATGGAGGGATGCTAACGAATAGGCACAATAATTCTATTTGCTATTATAGTAGTCTGATATTGAGTTGCAGGGTCAGATTTGACGTACGCTGTAATGGCTTTAGTAAATCAGTAATGAAATTGGTTGTAATGCCCTTAGTACCTAAGGCTATTGGTCTTTCCTCTTTGAAAGGATATTATTTTCTATTATAGTAGTTTGATATTGTGTTGTAGGGTCAGATTTGAGGTTATAGTGGCAATGAAATTGGTTTCTAAATCAGTAAATGAGTAATGAAATTGGATGTAATGGCTTTAATTTACCTTTATTTCTCAATAGAAATAAAATTATTCATTATTCAACAAAAATGGTAACATTATTCAACAAAAAACATACCTGTATGTCTCCAGCAACTGATGAATAGAGTGAATGTAACACTGTGCACACACTCAGTTTGTATGTTTCCAACAACTTCTGAAACTTCTGAATAGAATGAATGTAACAGTGTTTGAACACTTTGATTGCATGTCTCCAATAGCTGATGAGTAGAATGAATGCCTGAAATGAAAAAGAGTAAGAGTTGATGTTTTATAGTTTTTTCATATAGAATTTAATTGGTAGGGAAGTTTGGCATAGATTTCCATCTCCCAAATTCAGATGTGTGGCCTGGATTGATTTGTACATGATCAAATGGTTGATAATCTTTGAAGGCTGATCCATGTGCTTTCCTGCTTTTAATTCCTGAATTGAAAATTCTGGTGTGTTGGTGACATTTATTGAGAAAGATGAGAATTGTGTGTTGAGTATTGAATGTTGTCATTTATTATCTTTAATCCTGAATGGAATTTTGTCATTTATTGTCTTTAATAGGTTAAATGGTTAAATACACATGTACATATGGCTGACACACATTTCACCTATTCTTGTGCAGGTATTACTAAGCAAAGGGATGTGTTGCTTCAATGGAAATCTATAGGTGACTGTTTGATGGGATAGGTGTACTCCTGAATAGAATTCAATGGAATGTTTTGTAGTGCATTTTGCCTTATTTAGTAATTCAGAGCTGGATATATTTGGGACATTATGTCTTGTCAATATGTGATGTTAAGGTTTGGTATTTGAAACTTGTTGGCCCAATCAATATGTGGGCCCATTTGGACTAAATTATATAACTTATATAACTTAATATAAAGTATTTATGTACAAATTTTTGATGATTTATGAATATTTTTTGATGGATGTGTGGTAACAATACTATAACTAGTATTGGTCCCTGCACAACAATAGAAGGCTCTCCCCTATATGCATTTATATATTGTGAAGGTGAAGGTGTAAGGAAAAAGGTAGAGATAAATGTGCCTATTTATATAAGATAAAAATGTACATTCTTGCCTTCCACCTTCATCTCCCCACTTTCATCTTTATGTACACATGTACACTTTTATTTCCATCCCCACCTTCACCTTTATGCACACATGTACACTTTCATTTCCATCTCCACCTTCACCCTCATAAAGGTGAGGAAAATTCAGTGGCTATTTGTGTAGTAGTGGGGTGGGAGCCTCCCACTTCCACCTCCAACCCCACTCTCACCTTTACACTCTCACCTATCTATCTTCTCCTCCACTCTTATGAAGGTGAAGAAAAGTTAATAAAAATTTATGTAGAAATGAAGATATAAATTTTACATCTTCATTCTCACCTCTTTATCTCCACCTTCACCCTTATGAAGGTAAAGAAAAGTTAATAAAAAGTTGTGTAGAAATGAAAATATGAACTTCACATCTTCATTCCTACCCTTTGCCCTAATAAAAATAAGAATAAAATTGTAAATATGTTTAAAAATTAAAATATACATTTTATATTACAAAAATACATCTTTATTCTTTATTTTGTGATTAATCTTATGAAAATAAATTAAAAATATAAATTTTATATAAGGTAAAGAATAAAAATAATCTTTATAAATATATCCATTTCTAACACCACCATATTTCTAACACCACCATATACTCATAAGATGAAAGTGAGACTAAAAGTGAGAATAGGAATAAAATTTAATAGGTAGATGAACTACACTATTCTTTAAAAAAAAAAATAATTAAAACTCCATTATTCTTTTAAAAAATAAAACTAAATTTACACTATTTTAAAAAAGCAAAACTAAATCTCCAAATTAACAAAAAAAGAGTTTGATTTCTCCAAATTAACCAAAAAAAATTACGCCATTGTTTTAAAAAACACAAGTTTTGATTTCTCCACATTAACCCAAAAAAAAGGTTTTGAAAAAAAACTTCTCCACATTAACCCAAAAAAATAAAAAACTACACTATTCTTAAAGAGGCAAAACTAAATCTCCAAAAAAGTGTTTGTTTCCTTTCAAAGGGAAGCTTTTACCCTTTTTGTACAGTTTATGATGACATCGTTGAATTTAGATCTATAGATAAACTTTTTTATCACTTTATTTCATACATAAAAAGCAACACTAGATCACCCTACCTCCAACGCACAACGTTTTGTGTAACACTACCTACCAAAAGTCCATGTGATTCTGAAAATTATTGCATATATTTATCCACTATATTTATCCACTTTATAGGTTTAGGTTATGATTTATATAGATAAGTTTACATGGGGTAGCTCAAGCGGCAAGGGCCGTGGAAATAAATTCTCACCAAACCGGAAGTCTTGGGTTCAAATCTTGAGCTACCCTTCCCCGTAGAAAGGTACATAATAAACATGTAAATCAGAGAGTCCCGCTCCAGCTTACAAAAAAAAAATGATTTATATAGATAAGATATTCATTTTGTAATTATAGATGTATAATTAAATTTAACATAAATATTTTTTTTAAGTAAATAGTAAGATTATTTTTTTAAGTAAATAGTAAGATTATTTATATTGATTTAAAAAAATAAAAATGTGTTTAGAAAAAGTGAATGTAAACATTATTGATTAATAAATTATAAATTATAAATTATTTCTAATTATCAAAATATTGATTATAAGATGAAATAGTAGTCTTATGAAAGATTCATGGAGTATTTTTTCTTTATTGTTATATTTTAGTTGTACTTTAAGTATTGTTTGTTTTTTCATGTTGGAATATCAAGAGAGCATCAAAATCATTACTTAAAAAAAATTGGACTTGTTGAATTGGTGAAAGTAGAGTGTTGTTGTTTTTCAACTAGGATTTGGTTTTCCAAAGTGATATGTTTGTTCATTGGGAGATGATGCACTCCCAAGGGGACAATTATTCAAGGAAGTATATCATAGCTGTTAAGTTGTTTTAAGAGATCATACACTATAACTATGACATGACATCCCACCTCTTGAGAGGTAATGGTTGCTTAACCATCAAAGTATTAAGGAAGCATCCTCAAGAATTTCCATTATATTAAATAGTATTAGTTACATTATATTACCAAGACTTTCGATGAAAGTTCTATATTTTATTCTGCAAGAAAGAAAATTACTTAACTTTCAAATGATTTATGACTTGATGTGCCTTTAGTTTCCATTGGGTCTTTGATGTCCTCAAAATAAAGCATACCTTATTTTCTCCAACTCTCATCATGTCCAACCCCTAATGCACAAGCAAAACTAGTACCTCATCAAGATTGCACTTTCCTTTGCACACATGACCCATATGTGATCTAAGACATATCTTAGATCTCACATTAACACTCAATCTACATGGTTCCTACTCTATTTAGAAAGAAAAAAATGCTTCAATGCATGCAACAAATGCTTCAACACATGCAAAAAATGCTTCAATGCATGCACAACTTAAGTTCCAAAGCCCACATCATGAGGTTTTACAGATTAAAGGATTGGTGCACTTATGTAATTAAGTGACCAATGTTTACTAGGTTTTTTCCAATGATTAACTTAGACAAAGTCAACACATCTAGTCGACCTAATTCTAAGAGTTTGTTGTTATTGAAGCTAACTAATCCTCATTTAATGCATTAGATCAGTCAAACATGAATAAATAATTATAATTCACTTGTGGATATTTCCATCACCAATATATAAGTTCCAAAACTTTAGTTTTGAACCCTTATTGTATTATTTGATAGAATGAGTTGATTATAATGGTTTTACAAAGTGAGTCACATTGATACTTCACATCGCATTAACTCTTACCATTCTTTGTAACTCATTTATTTTTATGAGAGTGTGGGTGTGTGTGTGGGGGGCGGGGGGGAGGCAAATAATTGGTGTTTCAATTATCTAATTCAATGCTTTCATTGATTCATTGATGTGTAATATGTAATGAGTGTGTGTATCAAATAATTGGTGTTTCAATTATATAGTTCAATGTTTTCATTCATTCATTGTTGTGTAATATGCATTGAAAATTTTATACTTAATCACTTAGGTTCATTAGTGCACTTTATATGGCTAGTTTATTTTCTACAACTTACTAGTTAATATTCAAAATACCTAACTAATTCCATACCATTATTAACCAATCATCATAATTTTTTCTTAGGTTAGTTTAATGTTCATAGAAATCACCCCTATGTTGTGTTAATCCATCACAACCGTTTTACCATGTCTTACAAAAGTGTCTCACTTTAATTATAAATAGGGTTCCCATTCGTTATCATTTACTATTACTAACCTAACAACAACTTACAATTAAATGCACTAGGTTTTTCATATGGTTATCCTTTGCAAATATAATTTTGGCATGCTAAAAGTTTGAAAAACAATCTAACATGGACCAAGCAAATGCATTATTTGCAAAGTTGAAAATGAAATCATCATTCCTCTAATAGTATGTTGTTCCATTAAAAAAGGCAAATGGATTGAATTTTTGGTTCTAAGTAGAGGATTGGATTCATGACAAGGCTCTACAATGAAGGATTTTAGAAACATCGAGCATAAAGTAAGTCTATAATGGATCACGGGGCATTGTCTTGCATTGTATCGTTGACTTTTGTGACCTGCAAGGAACACCTTGCTATTCCAAAAAAACAATCGTTTTTCTAGGTAATGCATCAAATAAGGTACATGTATTGTCTTGTAGACACCTAGATAGAACAACCTCCTATAATATTCTGTAATCCAAATATTGATAAAATATAGCATGGTGTTTATTTAATGGAGCATGCCAAACTAAACCAAGGGTTTGTGGGGCAAGTGGTGTTTTAATTTTTTTAAAGATCATAAGACTAGTTTCAAAATAACATTGGAGAAGGTAATAATAATTGGGTTTAAATGAACTCACTCGTTTACTAATGAGGTTTGCATTTGAGAGTGGCAATGGCAATTACTAATCTATGAAGACTTCAAACTTGTTATTTATTGGATAAATGGTGATAGTCAAATTTATAATTTATTGATCTCTCTTGTTTATGCCAAATTCAAGGCACTAGAAAGAAATTTCATGAAAATTTCATTTTACATATTTTCAAAACATTGAATGTGAGATTTGATGAGTTGATTAAATAAGATCTATAACTTAGTGCAAGTTCTTATCACAGCAGAAGAAAGTGTTGGGGCCCCATTATGCATTGTCTAATCCTTTTCTGATTAATACTCAAGGATTTTTTTTTAGAGATGATTTAATGCTCCAATATAGGTTACTACAAATTGATCCAAACATTACTTACAAGTGGAGGAACTACTCTAATTGAGTGTCATACAATGAAGGAAGTTTTTTGCAATTTATTAAATGTTTTTGTGCATAGTTGTCTTAAATGTATATATGATTAATTTGATTGGTATATTTGTGCCTTTTGAGGGAACACACACACACATAACCGTAGTTGGGTTTTTTTATGTAGTTTCTCTTGAAATATGTATAGGTAGTGTTTAAGTTTACTACCAATTTTTTTTTTTGGTTTATGAATTAGCAAGAGCAAGACAAGTCATGCAAGTGGTGGAAAATGCTTAAATGCCTTATGTTATATTGTATTGATCTCAAAATCTTAATTTATAATACATTAATGACTATTTTAGATCTTCTAGATTTAGATCATACTGACAAATCATAAGTGGATCATCATGAAACCTCATCAAGATAAGAATTACAAGTCATGACAATTGTATTCTCAGACTTTGTGATTGTCTAGGGATTCACAGTCTAACATTCCCCCCCTCAATCACAAGTCTGAATAATTGCATCAATAATCTTTGTTGTCTTCAATATGAAATTGTTGAACTAAGTTTCAATGAAGATATGCATGAAAAGTCACCAATATTTGAATATTATGAAGCGAACATCTATTATGTCTGGACATTTCCATTGAGTAACTGTAGATTTTATTTTTTTTTGGTTGAGGAGACCAATTCTCTGTTGGACTTCCCAATTATTGATTGAAATTTCAATGATACGACTTCAAAACTTGAAACTTGATATTTGATGGCCCCCCCATCAAGTGCAAGGTGAGAAGTTTTCAATAGTTACATTATGGAAAGGATACAAGCCAAGGCTTTGGATTCTTTAGGTGGTGGTTTTTTTGGTTGACCACTAACCGTATTCCATGGAAACCAATGGTTAACTGATATGCATTGAATAATGTGGTGGTTTTTGGATGACCACTAACCAATATTCTTTGAATCATAAGGTGGTGGTTTTTGGATGACCACTAAACAATCTACTTTCAACAATTTTCCCCCCCCCCGCCCCCCGCCCCTTTAAAGGTGCATGAGAGTTTCTTTTATCAATGTCCTCCCCCGCTTGAGGTGTGGAGAGTACCATATTTTTTTGGAATAACTAGTTGAATTTTTTCTTTGTTCATTTTTCCAGGCAACTTCATCTTTACCTCTATCTTGACCAAACTATAGGACTTATGCAATTTCTCTACTTCTTGATTCTATTTCCAAGGATTTATCCATCCATAATGGACTATTTTCTTAGCTTTCTTCTGCTTTCGACATCTTTCTAATAGGTGATTTATCTTCCCACAATAAAAACAAGGATAGAGATCAAAACAATGACTTTCTATATGACCATTTCTTTCACAATGTTGGTACGTTTTATCAATACCCTTAACTTCATCAAGAAATATTACCCTCACAAACTGAACTAGTTTGGAATAATCTGAAATATAAAAATTATCATCTTTAATATATCATAATCCATATCGATTTTTATTGAATGCGATGTCTTCCCAAGATTATAACTTTTAAAAACAGGAAAAATAAGAAAAACAAAAAATCCATCATTTTTAAAATTCCCTAATAGATTTGTCTTCATAAATGGAAAATTCCCTTACATAATTTCCATCTAACTTTGGCACGTGCACTTGCACTAAAAGGGGAAATTTCCTTGATATAGTTTCACTCTATTTTTGGCATGCAACACTCTCTTTGGGTGGGATAGTAAAATCAAATTCTTTATTATTCATTGGTTTATATATTATATATTATATATATGTTTTCACAACAAAAAATATTTAAAAATAAAATCATCTATATAATATTATAATATATATATATAATATATTATAATAATATATACATGTTTTTTTCACAACAAAAAATATTTTAAAAATAAAATCATCTCAATAAGAAGACAAATATTTTTTAAGAAAAATATTATTTGTTTAATTTTCTTTCTATCTAACTATAAAAAATGATGTTGTATTTGTAATCATTTATATTTATTTAATTATGTAAAAATATTTTTCGGAAAAAAATGTTCAATATTTATTTACCTTATGAATGGCTAACAAATTTTATAAAAAAAATCTAACCAACCAAATTCCAAATACTAAATTAAATAAATAAATAAAACTTAACATAAAAATTCAACACACACACACACACACACACACACACACACACACACACAACCACAACACACACACACAACACACAACACACACACACACAACACCACACACAACACACAACACACACACACACACACACAAACACACACAACACACACACACACACACACACACACACACACACAACACACACACAAAACACACACAACAGATATATATAATATATATATATATATAATAATTTTAATAAAAGAAAATATATGCATAGTCTGTCATCCTCTCAAGTGTGTTGTAGCACATCAATGCCAACAAAAAACATCTCCTCACGAGATAATCTTGATCCACCATGCATCTTCAAAAATAGGAAGTAATAAAAAATTGTCTTCACATCTTACATCTAAACAAAGAAAAAGAGAACAAAAAGCTAGAATAAATATTTGCCTCCATCAGTTTGATCCCACACCACCAATGAACTCATATAGCCCAATGGGAAGTGAAAGGGCTTCTTTAGACATGTCGTCAGCTTCCATGTTGAGTTCACAGAGAATGTGGAAAAAAGTTGTGATCAGAAGACTTCACAAAATCCTTGATGTCTGATAACAATGTTTTAAGTCCAAGAATGTTGACTTTAGACTTTTGATTGGCCCATTCATATATGATTTTTGAGTCTCCCATGACCTACAATCTGAATAAGCCTTTTTTTCAGGCCAACACCAACATAAACCATAATGCTATAATTCTTTCTTTATTATTGAGCCTTTGCCTAGGGAGCATCAACAATATATGAAGTGTGAGTGGATAAGGTACATGACCACCCCTATGTTGCATCAAGGTGGATGACCCTAACTAGCCCCATTGAAGTAACCTCAGGGAATACCAAAATTGATTTTAGGCATGATCGAGATCTTGGGTTTGCTTGGATTTAGGTCATATATGTATTCTTGAGCTAAGGTTACCACATTTGTAGCACAAACCTATGGTGGGATAACTTTATCCTGAAACACATAGAGATTTCAAGAGCACCAAATGTTTACTACTAATAGGCATTGAAAAGATTTGAAAGGGACAACTAGCTTATCCAACCACTAGAACCTAAAAATGTGACTTATAGAGGTGCATGACCACTTCAATTTTGGTTTAAAAAATTTCCATAAAATTGCACAGACTTGAGACACAAAGCTACAATGCAAGAAAATATGACTATGTGATTCTTCATGAGACTTAGGGAGGGGACATTGGTTTGCTCGTAATAACCTTAGTTTGTGAGCTTATCCCAAGTAAGCAATTTGGTGTTGAGAGTTAACCATGCGGTCAACTTAGATTTTAGAGGGGCACAAACACCCCATAGCACCTTCCACCATCAATCATTCCAGACAACAAATCGATCTTTAAACCAGGCATTAGATCCAAGTTTGGCAGTAAAAGAAATAGCATGGGCATTATTTATCCAACAAATTGTATAATACCTTGAGTCTTTAAGTGTCACAGAGTTTTCTAAGAATAAATCATTGTATCTTTCAACTTATTTGGTTGGAACATTTTCCGACAAACCTAATTCCCTAGCTAAATCCCACCTGATTCGACCTTTGAGTTGAGGTTCTTGTGCTTTGACATCCGCTAAGTAAAAGATATTCAAATGAATGAGTTCATCTACCAAAGGGGAAAATGCCTATAATCGTTCCCAGCATAGAACTAAGGGTTGATGCCCAATCAAACTTGACAACCATCCCCAACGCCATGCAACCCATTTTCCAACCAAGGGATATTCCAAAACCAGAGCTTTCCAAATGATTAAATGTTGTGAATATTTGTTGGGTGCACTGAACCAATCAATTAGGGAATTCCCCATAAACTATTTGTCTTGTACCAATTTGAACCAGAAAGGATTCTCCTAAGTTAGATGCCACAAATTTTTTTCCATCTAGGTCTTGAGCAAAGAAAAAAGTATCTTTTAACCCACAAACCCTAATCTCCTTTGGGGATGAGATCCAAGGCCATTTGACTAGTGGAACGCCTTTGAGACTATTTGCACCAAACCAAAGAAATTGGAAGCTAGCCTTCCTAATCATTTTGAGGAAACCTTTTGGAATGACAACAATTGAATTCCAATATACTAGAATTCTCTCCAACATTAATTTAACAAGCATGAGATGACTTCCTCTAGAGAGGAAATGCTTGTACTAAACCAATATCTGATCTTCAACTTTATGGACCATCCGCAACCAATTTGAATTGTGATATTTATTTGGCTTAATGTAGAACCCCAAGTATTTGAAGCCCTTGTTCAAATTCTTAATAGGGAAGGGAAATATATCTCTTACCAAGGAGAGGAATTCCTCTAAGAAGACATTATATATGATGCAATATTTTTTAGAATTGATCTCCATACCAATTTCCTTATAGAAATGATCCAGGGTGCTTTTGAGAGAGGAATAATCTCTTACGTCTCCAATAATGCATGTGAGAACATCATCAATAAATAAAAGGTGTGTAACCACCACCTCATCTGATATTTTGATGCCATAAATGTGATCCCAAGATGTAAGCCTACTGATTATCCCACTAAGAGCTTATGATATAATCAAGAAAAGTAGGGGAGATAAAGGGCACCCTTGATGAAGCCCCCTTGATGCCTAAAAGAAATCTAAGGAAGCTCAATTTTTCAGAATTGCAAAGGAAGCAAATCGAATACATCCCAAAACTAAAGCAACAACTTGGAGTGCATAATCCATTTGAATAAGAATGAGGCGAAGGAAGGTTCAATTCACCCTGTCATAGGCCATAAACATATCCAATTTAAGAATGGTTGATTTCATATTCAAAATTTTCACTAAATGGGAAACATCTTGAGCTATTGCCACAACGTCATGGATGTTTTGGTGATGATGGAACCCGAATTATTCTTTGAATACAAAGGAGCTGAGAACCATATTTAACCTCCTAGCAATGATCTTGGATATTAATTTAGAAATTAAGTTGCAACAAGAAATGGGTTGAAAATCATTAAGAAAAGCACCATCATGTGTTTTAGGGATAATAAATAGGAAGGTTGAGTTAATATTCCTTATAGATAAGTAATAATAACCATAAGTTTCTTACATGCAACTAAAAATCAAAACACCACAAAATATCAGCGCATTAACAGTTTACTCCCAAAGAAGTTGGGCCATTTTATTTTATATCATGGTAGGAGTACAATATGCAAGAACAAGTGCACCCGTGCTTGCCAAAGGAAATATAGACAAATCCCAGGTGAGAAAATAAGGTGTCGAGATGATGGGAAGTGAATTCTCCTTTATGCTCTGTGATACCCTTGAAATCTAGACTACTGGATAGAAAGAAGCCCCTATTTGGACCCTCTATATTGTTCAAAAAATTCTTCCAAATTAATCTTGGCCTCTCCTCAACAAAATAAAAAAAACCCAGAAAGGGTTTCGTCTAATTCAGACCTTTGAATTTTGCCCCCATTTCCCCTTGCTCCTCCAATAGTTGGGAAATTCATCCCACCTATAGGTCTTTCTTCACAACCCTGATAAAATGATGACAAAGGATAGAAACATTCCCCTCTGATAACCTCCACAAATGCCAGCTCTATCTAGCCCCAATTGTGCCTCTCCTCAACCCCCACGTGTGGCCTAGAATTAACTTCTACATATACTCACGTAGTCCTTGGAAAGGTGATGCTGCCACAACAAAGAATCCATTGAATCGTGCCCAACCAATACTCCAATTACTCAACATATTTAGAAAATTATAGTCCAATTCTCTCCCTTAAATCCTGATAAGATGTTTCCCCACAACTGTCTCTCACAGGTAATGCGTATTCCTCTTCTGTGTCTAACCTGCTAAGAAAAAACCACGACTTTGCCTGAATAATCATTAGAACATCTTTGTAATCTGAAGTAGAATTCCTCCTAGGGATGGCCCTCGATGTCCCCCGAAGATAGGTTGATATTTCTGCTTGGAGATCTCGTGTGTTGAATAACACTTTGTTGACTCAACTAGACAACTTGAGCAAACAATGGTTTAGATGATAAATGAGAAAAAAGTCCCCAAAATAAGCTCCTCCACATATATTTATCTTTGCTGCCCCTTTCTTCCTCCTTGTGGGTCCCACTAGTCGAATTCCCTCCTTTCTCTCTTCACATAATTTCAAATTCTCCTAAGGGGTGCAAATTCCCTTTCGGAGTGACCCCCACTTCTCCCTTTCTCTTTAATTTATCTTCTTTTCTAAAGTTTGGGAACCTTCTTTTCCTCAAAATTCAGAGTGGGGTCCTACTAATCCACTTTCCCTAAGTCAACTATTCCAAAATACCAAAGTTGTGTAAAAATGTATTTACTTAGCAAAATTTTCTAAGTGGGGACATTACAAGGGATCCCAATACTTCACTTAAAACTTTGGATTCCCTAACTGTTTTTAGAAGGTTATCCTTGATTTGATCATAAAAGCCCAGATAAAACTCCTCTGGAAGCCTGTTAAGCCTTGGACTCTTTGATTTCTGCATAGAATTTAAGACCGCAAGGACCTCACTTTTTGACAATTCTTCCAACTTATAGGAATTTATGTCATTTGAAACCATCCTATGGAATTTTGAGACCACTTGTAAAATTTCTTACATAGGGAGTTGAGGAGGGTGTGTAAAAGGGTAATGGAATTGACAAATCCCTTTCGCAATTTTGTACAAGAAGGATTGGAGGATATTACATTTGAATCTTGAATTCCCCATATAGTGTTAGCTTACTTCCTTGAGTTGGCATAGTGATGGAAAAAATTAAGCCTTATTGTCTCCCAAAGAGAGCCAAATGGCTAAACTTTTCAATTTCAAGTGCTCTTCCTCCTCCAAGAGAAAATAATCTCTTTCTTCATCAAGATATTTTAGTAAGGCCAATTGGTTGAGGGAAATGGAGTTTGGATTCAATTGGGAGATGAAACCATCTATCTTTTTTTCCACCATGGTTAGCCATGACTACAATTTTTTTTAGTGTTCCTTTGTCCACACCCTAGAGGCTTGCTTAACTAAAATAAAATTGTTGGATAATTGTTCCATCAACTAGGAAGAACTAGACTAGCATAACAACCTCTAATGGTTGACCACCAAAGCATGATAATCTTCCTATTTTTTATTTATGAAGGGTTGAAGTAGAATGGGATCGTCTTGGAGCCATATTGGAGAGAAATGTGTATATAATGGGTTGATGGTATGAAATTCCCCCTGTACCCATCGAAGCTTTAAAGGAAAAACTAGAGCACACCATGGATTCTAATACTAAAAGTCTGTTAAGACTTTTGGAGACCTCACTTTCTCCATAACATCCATTCATCCATGTGGGTTAAATATTAGCTGAATCGAGATCTAGAAGGCAATTTTGGATCAACTAATCAAAGAAGAAACTATGCATTGGGCCCAGATGAGGCCAAGGCCCCCATACTTCTCGAAGGCCCAATGTGAAGTTGAGTTCACCCTTGACAATAACATATTGATCCAAAAATTCCCCTTTAGAGACCACGTCTAGCTAGAAATACTCCTGATAAACATAGGGCCTTTATATGTTTAAAAAGGAAATGGGAAAAGTATAATATTTAAACAAAAATTTGAACAAAATGGTATAGGGGAAAGGAGAAGAGGAGACGGCCTTGAAGTTTGAGTTCCATCCTGTTATTAAACCCCTTGAGAAACCCTCAAAGTATAAATGACTAAATGACCAGTTCTTCAAAAAAACCTTTGAGAATTCTTTGTTCTTTATACCAAAACACATAGTTTACCGAATCATTAAAATAAAGGGCATACAAGAATAAATCAAAATTTTGAGGGAAATTTGTTTACAAGCACCCTCAATTCCCCTTGAATTGAAAAAGAGGATAATCATATAGTGCCTTTTGACAGGGAAATAGTTGTTGTAAGGGCCTTGGCAATAAAAACTTGTTTTCCTACCTTAATTTCCATTTTGTCTTTCTCCTATGCTTTGAGTAAAGTAGACTTCCTACCTATCGAGCAGCAAATAGGGGGGTCCATTGCTAGACCACCACAAGAAGGATGAATCTTAATTTGATTCTCACATGATGCAAAGCGTAGCTCTTTTTCACCCCCTGGGAGACAGTGGGAGGAGAAGGAGAAGGAGGGGAACATGAAGGGGAAGAGAAAATGGATCAAGGACATAGGGCTCCACATGAGTCGAGTAGAGGTCGCTAGGGAGATAGGTAGATGAGATAGGCGAATAAGAGGGATGAGATAAGGGAAGAAGAGAGGCCAACCAAAAGGAGGGAGACCACCTAAGAGATGACATCAATAGAAACATCAATATGGGGAGGAGGATGCAAAATATTACCAGCCTAAATACCACCATTTGAAACCTGATGGTTGAGATGGATGTGTGAGATAGGTCTTAAAATAAATCCCTTTTAGAAATGGGCACCTGTGGAATTATCTTGATGAGAAACATGATCATGAGAAAAATCATGAGTTTCCCCTATGGGACGCCAACTAGGACAATATTCTTGGATATACTCAATGTCGTGACAATGCTGGCACCGAAAGGGGATTTTCTAGTAATCCACCTTTTAGACCCAGATTGATCCATTCATAGAAATTTCCACATCCACAACTAGTTCACTCCTAAGGCATACACCCACTTGAATCTAGGTGATAATGTCGTCCACCTTTTTCCACCCATTCTCCACTTTGAAAAAGCATTCTAACTTGTTCTCTATGGATGTGAAAAAATACAAACTCCAAAAATGGAGGGGAAATCTCAACAACAATTCCCATGAACTGAGTTTGTCCACAGGATCACGATCAGGTCCACAACTGACATACTAGGGTTTAAGAAGTAAACCCTACTTCCCGTTGCATCGAGTGAGGTTAAGAATACACAAACAATTTACTTATGACTGGAATACAAAAGCTAACCAACCCCTCACTAGAATGTGGAAGTGCGAGAAATAACCTAGAAAGGGGTTTCCAAGCCAATGAAATATACAATCTTAAAGAATGCACACAAATGGATTTGGTGCCAAAATGACCCGCCAATGTCTTCCTAAATAAATCCATTTTAGGGTTGATCCCATATCCTTCCCCAAAGCAAGGCTTGCAATGATCTGGTGGTTGCATTTGCACTGCCCCCTCCTCTGTGATGGACTAGAAATGACAGGTGCCGAAGGGGCTTCAGGCTCACAATCAGGGATAGAAGCTTCCATCATAGAATCAGGCACTTGGGAGGGAAAAGCGACAAGAGAGAAAGAGGCCAAGTCACAAGGGGAAGGAGAAGACAAGGCAGGGGCATGTAGTCTTCCACTTGTCACAACCGCTGAAGCCTTTGATAAAATAGGGAAATTGACTGCATGGAGAACCAACAAAGAAAGTGAGGTATACAGGGTACTCCATATGTGAGCTAAAATCAAGCATGTGACAAGCTAAGCTCAAAATCCACCAACTCATCCAGAATTAACTCCATTTGGAAAAAGTAATAGGTGGCATAAGTCAACTGGATAAGGCCAAAAAAACCCCAACTCTCCTAACAACAAAAAGGGAGGGGGGATGTCACAAGGAAATCATCAAGGGGATAAGGATGTAGGACAAATACCATTGCTTGGGAAGGAAAAAGCGAAGGCTTTTTGCAAGCCAGAAGTCAGACCTAAAAACCCCTCAACTAGAAAAAACCTTGAGAGCGACATCCTCCTTCATCTAGGTTGAAATTCAAATATCAAACCCATTATATGTATTTCATTTTTTTAGAAATTTCTTTAATAAAATTATGTATATTTATTTTATAAATTTTATTTGAAAATTAATTAATTAATTATATTAAGTTAATTGAGTTTAGTTTTGGTGGTTAAGTGGAATTATTGTGATCCTCCTTATTTAAGTCTTGCAAGTTGAGATGATTAAACTCTAGAATAAAGTAACTATGTGGTGCTTTGAAGTGAGTATATAATGTGGATTTGCCAAGTACCAACAAAATCTCTCTTGCCTCCAAGATAAGAATAAGATCATTTTCTTTCAATGATCCTCAATGTCCAAATTCTTTTCTTGAAAAATGAAAAATTCTAAAAGTTAATTTAAAATCAAATTTTAACCTATTTTATGATAATATTGATTTGATATTCAATATATCAAAACTCCAATAACATTCCAAACCTTCAATTGTACATGATATAAATAGAAAAAAAACATTATACAACTTATTATTCTTTTTTAGGAAACTTATTATTATTATTATTATGTGTGTGTGTGAGTGTGTGTCCCTCACGATGGATGCTTAAATCCGACATTTGTCGGACAACGATAAAGGTTAAGTAGGAAGGGAAACCACTTGGCTGTGTATTTAATCCTCCAACACACTTGTTATAACCACAATATGATGCTCGCACTAGTCTAGCATTAGGCATCATATAAAAAATCTTGCTTGGCTTGCTAGTAAATAATGGTCATTGCATGATCGTTTACAGAGGTTCTTTCTAGGGTTGGACAAGAGTGGCATCATGGTGAGTTGATGCCCTCTCTCTCATCTATTTCTGCTACCTATGTCTTTTCCTACTTGGTGTTCGTCAAAGTAAAATATGTTATCTGTTTTGTCATCATAGGTTTGGCATGCCTGTCACATTCATCCTCTCCCCGCACTCCTTAATTGATCCCCTCCTAAGCATATTTTGACACTCTTGTCACTGTAATGACTGCCTCACAACTGGTTTTACATTTGGCCACCCTCAACCTCCTTTCTTTGCAGGTTGGCTCGAGACTTTACATTGGCTACCCAATTTCACCATTATGGTGTGGACCTCCTAGAGCGTCATTTGTTTTATTACCATTCATTGGCTTTAACTATGTAGGATCTTGATGCTTTATGGATTAGCTATCTCTAGTCCAGTTGTTTCTTCTTCTTGTTGGTCATGGCTCTGGAAGGTTGCAAAAACATTCAAAGTCTATACCCTCCTCAATTAGTTGTGCAACTCTCAGGCATAGAATTACGAGGGTGGGATTAGATTCCAGAACTCAAGTAGCTCATAATGCTTAATAATTATGGTTCATGGTGCATGCAATCTTAGGTTATCAGACTGCTCCAGCCCATGACTTGGTGTTTGCGACTCTGGGATAAAACAACATGTTTCTTAGTGGCAAGATGGTGGTATTTACATGTGACCCCATTGTTGGTGTGGTCAGGAACCACTTGCCTCACTTCTTGGTGGCTTCATGGCTCATGGTTCATGGTCACTTACTGGATTGTGGCTCGCGATTCCTAATTGGTCTATGGATCATGGCTGGGGGCTTATGGCCCTAATTCTTAGTGGTTTTATAACTCATGATCTATGGTTTGTGGTCCCTTGTTGGGTGGTGGCTCGTGTCTCCTTGCGGGACGGTGGATCATGGCTCTTTGCTCGTGGTTTCTCACTGGATGGTGGCTTCGTGCCTTCATTTTGGCACTAGGTCATATCGTGGTTCTCCATTATGTTCTAGTTAAACATGAATAACATCTTTCAGTTTTGGCATTGTTTAAATGGCTCTGCAAAATAAAGCCAACACTTTTGTAACTCTTTGCATAGTAGTAGGGAC
>APFE031748176.1:35644-62326 GCA_000404065.3 Pinus taeda
AAATTCAAATTATTCTTTGCAACTCTCTTTAATATTAAGAAAACTAAATATTAAGAATAAAGATATGTGAATAATGTGGTTTAAATAGTATTCTTAACTTTAAAAGAATTAATAAAATTTCAATTTCCCATTTTATTAGTGGGGATTAAAATGTGTATTTATATTAAGTGTACGTCTTTAATCTTTAACTTCATTATATTTATTTGATATTTTTATGAAAGTGTGAGGTGGACCATGTGCATTTATATATTGTGAAAGTGAAGGTGTAAGGAAAAGGGTAATGATGAATGTGTCTATTTATATAAGTTAAAAATGTACATTCTCACTCTGCACCTCCATCCTCACTTTCATCTTTATGTAGATATGCACACTTTTATTTTTATCTCCACCTTCATCTTTATGCACACATGTACACTTTTATTTCCATCCCCAATTTCACCGTTATGCACACATGTACACTTTCATTTCCATCCCCACCTTCACCCTCACGAAGATGATGGAAAATCAGGTGGCTAGTTGTGTAGTAGTGGGGTAGGAGCCTCCCACTTCCACCTTTAATCCCACTCTCACATTTATACATAAATGTACACTCTCATCTATCTTTCCCCACCTTCACCTTCATAGAAGTAAAGGAAATTTGATAAAAATTTATGTAGAAATATAAATATAAACCTCACATCTTCATTCCCACTCTCCAGGCTAATAAAAATAAAAATAAATAAAAATAAATTATATATGTTTCTAAAAATTGTAAACATATTGCATTTTTTAATTACAAAAAGATTGTCTTTATTCTTAATTTTTATAAAATAAAACTTAAAAATATTTTTTTATATTTAATATTAGAAATAAAAATATCTTACAAAACAATATAAGTATATCTATTTCTAACACCACCATTTACTCATGAAGACCTAAAACTAGAAATAAGAAAGTGAAAATAAAAGTGAGAATAGCAACAAAATTTAATAAGATCCGTTTGTTACCAGGTATTTAGATGTACGTGAACTACCCTATTCTTAAAAAAGCAAAACTAAATCTCCAAATTAGCAAAAGGAGAGTTTTGATTTCTCCACATTAACATAAAAAAAAAGGAGGGTTTTGAATTTTTGTTTGCGTTCCTAAAAAAAAGTGAAACTAAAGTGTTTGCTTCCTTTTTAAGGGACATCATTGAATTGTTCAACTATACGTATGGCAAACCATACGTATTATATGGCATCCCACCTCTTGAGAGGTAGTGGTCGCTTAGCCATCCAAGTATTAAGGAAGCATCCTCAAGAGTTTTGATTACATTAAAGAGTATTAATTACATTATATTACTAAGACTTTTAATGAAAGTTTTATATTTTATTTCACAAGAAAGAAAATTGCTTAACTTTCAACTGATTTGTGACTTGATGTGTTATTAGTTTCCATCGGTATTGTCTCAAGCTTTGATGTGCTCAAAATAAAGCATGCCTTATTTTCTCCAACTCTCATCATGTCTAATCCTTAATGCACAAGCAAAACTTGTACCTCATCAAGATTGCACCTTCCTTTGCACGCAACCGATACATGATCTACGACATATCTTAGATCTCACATTAACACTTAATCTACATGGTTCCTACTCTATGTAGAAAGCAAAAAATGCTTCAATGCATGCACAAATTAAGTTCCAAAGCCCACATCAATGGGGTTTTACAAATTAAAGGATTGGTGCACTTATTTAATAAAATGGCCAATTTTTACCAGGTTTTTTCGAATGATTAACTTAAACTAGGTCAATGCATTCAATTGACCTAATTCTAAGATTTGGTTGTCACTGAAGCTAAATAATCCTCATTTTATGCATTAGATCAGTCAAATATGTATAAATAATTATAATTCACTTGTGAATATTTCCATCACCAATATATTGAGTTCCAAAACTTTAGTTTTGAACCCTTATTGTATTATTTGATAGAATGAGTTAAATATAATGATTTTACAAAGTGATTCACAATGATACTTCACATTGCATTAACTCTTACCATTCTTTGTAGCTTATTTATTTTTATGAGAGTGTGAGTGTGTGGGAGGGGGAGAAAATAATTGGTGTTTTAGTTATCTAATTCAATGTTTTCATTGATTCATTGATGTGTAATATGTATTGAATGTGTGTGTAGCAAATAATTAACATTTCAATTATCTAATTCAATGTTTTCATTGATTCATTGAGGTGTAATATATATTGAAAATTTTATACTTAATCACTTAGGTTCATTAGTGCACTTTATATGGCTAGTTTATTTTCATCAAATTACTAGTTAATATTCAAAATACCTAACCAATTCCACACCATTAATAACCAATCATCATAATTTTTTCTTAGGTTAGTTTAATGTTCATATCAATCACCCCTATGTTATGTTAATCCATCACAACCATTTTACCATGTCTTACAAAAGTGTCTCACTTTATTTTATAAATAGGGTTCCCATTCATTATCATGCACTATTACTAACCTAACAATAACTTATCATTAAAAGCACGAGGTTTTTCATATGGTTATCCTTTGAAAATATAATTCTAGCATGCTAAAGTTTGAAAAACAATCTAACATGGAACAAGCAAACACATTATGTGCAAAGTTGAAAATGAAACAATCATCCCTCTACTAGTATGTTGTTCCTTTAAAAAAGGCAAATGGATTGAATTTTTGGTTCTCACTCGTGGATTGGATTCATGACAAGGCTCTACAATGGAGGATTTTAGAAACAACGAGCATAAAGTAAGTTTATAATGGATCACAAGGCATTTTCTTGCATTGTAACGTTGACTTTGTGACCTACAAGGAACACCTTGCTATTCCAAAAAAATTAATCCTTTTTTCTAGGTAATGCATCAAATAAGGTACATGTATTGTCTTGTAGACACCTAGATAGAACAACCTCCTACGATAATCTCTAATCCAAATATTGATAAAATATAACATGGCATTTCTTTAATGGAGCATGTCAAACTAAACCAAGGGTTTGTGGGGCAAGTGGTGTTTTAATGTTTTTAAAGATCATATGACTAGTTTCAAAATAGCATTGGAGAAGGTAATAATAATTGGGTTTAAATGAGCTCACTTGATGAATTATGAGGTTGACATTTGAGAGTGACAATGCCAATTACTAATCTATGAAGACTCCAAACTTGTTATTTATTGGATAAACGAGGATAGTCAACTTTATAATTTATTGATCTCTCTTGTTTATGCCAAAGTCAAGTCACTAAAAAGAAATTTCATTTAACATATTTGCAAAAAATTAGATGTGACTTTATGAGTTGATTAAACAAGTTCTATAACTTAGTGCAAGTTCTTATCACAATGGAAGAAAGTTTTGGGGCCCCATTATGCATTGTCTAATCCTTTTTTGATTAATACTCAAGGAATTTTTTTAGAGATATATTCAATGCTCCCATATAGGTTAGTAAAAATTGAATCAAACATTAATTACAAGTGGAGGAACCACTGTAATTGAGTGTCATACATTGAAGGAAGTATTTTGAAATTTATTAAATGTTTTGTGCATAGTTTTTTTAAATGTATATATGGTTAATTTGATTTTTGTCTTTTGAGAGAATACACACACACACACACACACATAATTATAAGGATTTTTTATGTAGATTCTCCTGAAATATGTATAGGTATGTTAACGGTGCTGGACCTGCCACATGTTAGGGGATCTCCCCGGTAAGAAGTCCCAAATAGACCTTAGACTGTTTGGTGTAGAAGTCCCACTAGTGGGTTGTACGGTATCGCCTTGACCATGGTTTCACACAGAGGCAAGTAAGATGTCCTTGTTGGTAGCAAGGGTGTCACATATGTGACAAGTCAAGGAAGGTGCATGAGCGGTTCTAACACAAGAGGGTGAGGTGAGTGCGCCCCTTGGAAACCTGTGAAAGCACCCAGTTAAGAAGGGAACACACAAGAAAAGATGCATCACAACATGGAAGGCAAGTAAGATAGCAATCCAAAGTGATGGTTAAACCAACAACAATCTGCTCAAGCACTTGTTCAATCTCTTGAGCAAAGTCCTGCTCCTGTGACTGCTCACCCTGCCTGCTTGGTGCCAGCTGTTTGAATGAGTCGACTACCTATACGAGCGCAGTTTCATCTATCTGTACATGTTGTGACCCTGCTGTACCTATTCTTATTGTGCTTCCTTCTCCTGTCTGCATAGTACATGTTCCTTCTGGAGTTGCTCCTTCAACTCATGCAACTCCTTCTCTGTTTCCTCCATTCTCTGTTTTTCTCTCTGCCCTTTCATGTTCCTCCTATTGCGCTGTTGCCTCTTCGCTTCTATTGCCAAAGCTAATTTCTGCACAAGTGGGCATGCTTAGAATTTGCAGCTTTGTTCCTCCTCCATCTTTTCGACAATATTCCTCTTGCCTTTGTCATGTGCTGGTATGTTTACCTCTGCTGCTGCTGCTGCTGATGCTCTCCTAGATGCTGTTTCATGCTGCTTTGCTAACCATTCCATAGTGATGCCGACCAGTTCATTGGGCCTAGAGAAGTTGTAACAATATCTCCATGGGTCCTCCTCCGCCCAATGACATGCTCCGTGGATCCACTGAAACTATACTCTTGCATAGTGATCTTTTACAAAACAATGTGGGTCATATGGATTGTAGCTTTAGGTGTCGAATGGATATTTCTTGATATCCTCTGCTTCGACATCCGCATGCTTGAAATTCTGTATCTCGTATAACTCGATCCCCAACAGAAGAGTGGGCCAAGGTGCCTTCTTCTTCCGGTGCAGCATAGCTAAAAGTCCTGTCGAGATGTGGTATGATACTTCCTGCATGACGAGATTGTCTAAGGCAAACTTCGGTAAAACATGTGGAGGCCTCTCCGTGCTGTACATCTGTATGAAGGTGTTGGATGGTGAGGCATACCAATCTGCTATATTGATCAGTCCCTCCATTGCTACCTTCGGCATGCAAGGTGGATCCTATTCAAATATCATCTTATACACAGGGGTGAAAAAATGATCTGATAGTTGTGTGATAAATCCTCTGAAGCTACATTCAGACGTCATCTTACAATAAGTGTTCACAGAGGTTTCCGCTGATGTCCATGCCCATGTCAAGCCCGGGAATTCCTGACGGGCACAGATTGCATCCAAGATGTAAGTGGGCATGTAGATCTCTGCTTGCTAACCTTTAGGCAGTTGTCGAGCTCTTGTTACCTATTCCTTTAGCCCATGAGCCAACATGTTGGACCAACTGCATGCTTTGCCTTAACTTGCCAGTTGTTCCAACACGATCACCTAGCTCTGCGGGAAGGTTTCCGTGCTCTCTTGGTCATACAAGATAGAGGCAAATATGACCAAGTATTGATACACCTTGCGCAATATCTTCATCTTGTAAACCTGGTTGGGTGTCATCTTGAATTTGACTAGCTCCTTTACCTTGTTCTTCAAGATATCCTTGGAGTTGGCATTGGTGATGGGTATGCTAAAGGGTGTCTCCATGGTGACCATTGGCTTTGACATATGATGCATTTGTTCATAATCCTATGCCCTAAAGGTAACAATCTCCATCTTGCTAACACTGCTCAATTTCATTGTCTCAGGATCAGTGTGCGAGACAATCCAATGTGTCATGTCTGCACATGGGAACACGGGATACCTGCATGCAATCCAGTACAAGTCGGACTTGTGCATTTTCACATAGACTTGGCGGTCTTTGAGGTTTTCCCCAAATGTTCCTGCAAATGCATCACTGACCTCTTGCCTTTTCAACTTGATGTCCTTCTCTACAATCAGCTTGGTGTCTTCATATATCAGCAAACTTGTAGACACTCGCTCAATTGTTGCTCTAGTTGCGCTTCTGTCGGTGTCCTTTGATCCTGCTGTCTTGGAGTCCATTGATCCTGAACTGATTAGAGGTGGATGAACACCTTCTAGATCTGGAGACATGGCGACATGCATGGCAAGAAATACGTCAGCTAAGAGCAAAGCAAACTTGAGGAACAACATGCAACATACCTGGGGATTGACTGGAAAGGATTGTGCAATTTTTCTTGGGAGGCCGGGAGACTGGTGCCGGAACTGCACAAAAGGAAGGCCAGACTACTCGGAGGCTGGATGGCTACCGGAATTGTGCAATGCACAATCCAGACTGGCCTGCTGGCTACTAGAATTGCATAATGCACAATTTCAGCTAGGAAGGGTTGTAGGCCCAGTGACTGCATTGCGTAATTTTCTGGGCCAGCAGTTACTGCCTCTCAGAATTGCACAATGCAAGACTGGAGGATAGTCGCTAGGAATAAATACGCAGTTTCTGGGAGGAAGGCAAAGCCTTCCCTCTTAGAATTGCACAATGTTGTCTTGGTGAGGTAGAGTCCAGGCCAAGGTTGCCCAGACTCGCCAACGGGCAACTGAAAGCAAATGTGGATGTGAATGCATGGCGATACTGAGTGTAAGCAGGAGTGAATGATCCTGCATGAAAACAATGAATGCAAGATTCAAAAAATGGAACAACATACATGTGTGTGAAGCGAGTCGCCAAATCGGTGATCGTTCATGTAAAACAGTGTCATGCATGCGATAACAGTGAGATGATAACGGAAACTAAAGTAGTGCTAGTACAAGCTAATATGCATGCAAACAATAGAAAGTGTTCACAGAAATCAAGCAGACATCAATCACATAAGCCAAAACACAAAAAAGTTACATAAATGATGCAAAAGAGAAGTTAAACGGACTTACCGAGAAATAATTGAGTTGGATGTGTCGAAGAATCCTGGATGTACTGTGGGATGTCATATCTCCAAGATCAATTTGAAGAAGTGAGCTCTGAAGTGTCAAATAAATAAGTTTTAGGCTTAGGACGCGCATGCCACAAATCTAGGAAAAAGTGACACTTGGAGGAAGGTTTCTAAAACAATCTTTGCATGTAATCTCTAGTTGCTAAAAATAGATCCCTACAATATAGGGATGATTTTTGCATGTTTCCTTTTGCTATTTTGGGAAAAAGCATCCCATGCATGCAAGTCAAGTTTTCTCGGTCCTGGGTAGAACCAGTTAACCTGATGGCACATGCAACAGCCTGCTTGCCTGGGAGAGAAATTTTCACATTTATGGGAGGGATCTAGGATGACTGCCTAAAGAGATTGCAAAATTTCTGGGCTGAGTAGTCCTACTGGGTCAGATTGCACAGTTTTCTCTAGGAAGGTTGACTGGTAGGATTGCGTAGTTTCTAAGTCTAGCAGGAGGCCAAATAGGATTGCATAATTTATGGAGGGAAGAATGGTTCCCCTCCAGAATTGGGCAATTTCTTGAGGGAGCTTCTCAGCCAATAGCTGGACCAAGTCTGGGGAAGCAGCCTGTGAGGGGAATGCAACAAGATATCATGCACATATTGTCATGCTGCTAGAAAACCACTAAAGCTTGTGTACTTGACAATGCAAGATATGCTGCTGAGGATGGTTTGTAGGGAGGCTCCAAAACGAAGCTAAGGAAAAATTTTGGAGGGTGGTTGTAGCTACTACAACACTTGGTGTCACACTGGTAGAACTCTAGCTCTCCAAATAAAACTTGTTCGTGAAAAGAAAGTATAACACCTCCGGAAGTATTGTTCAGTTCTTTGTTCATCTTGGTTTCCACACTTGCTTGATTGTGAGATGTAGCATCTGCCAAGCTCTTAGTCGATTGACACACATTCTAAGCCAAGTCAACATAGTTGTTTTGATTGGGGATGAGAGGTATATTGGTGCACAAGCAGTATAGTCGTCAGAGGCTTGCTTTCATCCCTAGTGTTGCTTCGCTGCAAGCAGGCCTGAACAGTGCCCCATCAGAGTCACGAAAAAACACAAGCATTGCTCCACTGCCAACGAGCTTGGTCAGTACCCGACGGAGTTATTTTCATAATCTCTCTATGCAGGAAGCCTTTCTCTTCTTTTGCCCTATTCATTGTTCATTTTGAATTTTTTCACTTTTCATTTTTCTCATTTTTCATTTTCATAACATGTGCATAGCACTTATTCATTTCAGAGGAGGAAGAGGGATCCAACCTTATTGAGAGTAGAAGAGGTTGTTCCTTTAGAGAAGTAGTTTATAATATACCTCTAATGTTCTTGTTAAGATTTCCCCCCTCACCTTACTCTAATTGACTGAGCTGACAAGGATTAACCCAAAAACAACTGACTAGAGTAGTTGACACTTGTTAGTGTGTAAGCGTTATGTTTTCACCAAGGTTCACTTCGAACAATACGTATTTTCCATTGGTGTATCATGGAATGAAGATAATGAGTTCTTCATATAGCGACAGGATGATAGATAACCAAGTAATGATAATTGCATAAGTCCTCTTGTACTTTACCCAGCTTGTCTCAAGAGTTACACACAGTTTCATGTGAAACTAACCTAGGAGTGCAAAATAAGCAAACAAACACAAAACAAAGCAAAAGGAGGAGTAACTACGAAAGTAAAGTGGAAAGAAAACAAGAAAGCAGCGAAAAAAACATGTGAGGTAAGTAAGAAAACAAGCATGCAAGAAAAAACCAAAAGAAACCACTACTCCTACTCCCAAGCTAATGGTGCATGGGCCTAATCACATGAACTGATACTTCCAATGCAACCACTGATGCATTGGTTGACCCATGTTGGCGAAGGCATGGTTCGCGAAAAACACAGCTGTGCGAACCAACAAATAAGAAAGATATAATAATGAAGACAAACACACTCCAAGCTTAAATGTGTCCGCAGAAAATAAGTGAGTGCAAGTACATGACATGTAGTCCGTGGACTTATCATGGTGTTGTGCAACACTGCGTGTAGCTGTGAAGCACATGCATACTCTTGACTGTGACATGCAAGCAAACGAAAGAAACAAAGACAACTTGCATCGTGCACATGTGCTTGTTATGTAAGATTCCTCTAATGCATGAGTGATAGGATTGTGTAGTTCGAGTGGAGGAAGCATGATCTGTGTTTGAGATTGATCTTCAATGCATACAAATGAGTGACGAGGAGCCTCGATTGTTTCAATAATTTCCTAATCGGAAGTGAAACCAGCCTCAGGACAACGAGGGCCTGACATAACAATGGCTTGGGCTAAAGTTCCTCGACAGTCTGGGGGGTTTCAACTTCGTCGACATATAGATCATCATAAATAGGTGGCTTCGAAAAATCAATTGCGCTAGAATCATCATCGTGATCGAATACGAGAGTAAATAGATCACGATAGCTACCATCGGAAAAATCAATGATTTCATCGACATCCTCATGATCTGATGGATCAAACAGAGGGGTAGATGAGAAGCAGACAAATTCACCCTCTGTGTTTCCGGAAAAGAAGATGAAAATTCAAGTGGCTTTTTAGTGAATAATCTATCCTCTCCATTGTCGGATGATGGACTAACATTCGGTGTGTCCTATGAATGATCAACAATGGGTGCATCCGTAGATGGAGATAAACATGTGAAATCATGGATGGCAAGTTCACCAAAGATGTTAGGAAAGAATGGAGGAGGCTCAGACAGAAGGGAGTCATCCTTCGCCAAGTGTTGATGCTCAAGCTCCTAGTCATACTCTTCATGAATGACATCGCATGTTGGTTGTACAACACCAACTCCGTCGATGGCTTGATCCTCATTCACAACAAGTGTAGAGTCCA
The DNA here is from genome assembly GCA_000404065.3 of Pinus taeda. NCBI lineage: Eukaryota > Viridiplantae > Streptophyta > Pinopsida > Pinales > Pinaceae > Pinus > Pinus taeda. Next base: position 45,281 of record APFE031748176.1, read on the forward strand.
GAATGGAAGAACACAAGATAATATCATCTAGAGGATCATTTGAGTATGAAGATAGAGGTTGAGGTACAAAATGCATGTGACAACTTAATGGACTCACAACCAAATCTGAGTGAAAATTAAGCAAAGTGATGTTGGGAGGATGTGACAGTACTCTGTAGTGGTGGAGATGTTTGATGAGGGGACGATGGAAAATCACTCGTGACAATGACAGTATCCATCTGTGATTACGCAACTCCACCACTGAAGTATGCTGAGTGAGGCTTGGGCTCAAAATTCTTCTTAAGACAGAATGATTTTTTAGAATAGTACTCGAATCTATCCCAAAGATAAGGAAATTTCATTTGGCTTTTTGGAGCTTCAAACTGCATAACACAGAAGCGCTGCCAAAAATACATAGGCGATTCATGCGGGGTCTTCCATTGTTGTAACAATTTTTGGTCAAGAAGTTCTAGATCAAAATGATGGAAATATGATTCAATGAGATCACATAACTGCTCAAGTGAGTGCATGCTACCCGCAAGCAGATTGTAGCACTACCATTGTTGGGATTCGTGAGGCATGTATGCAAGAAACAAGCTGGCCTCTTCTGCATAGAACTTGTCTTCATTCTCAAGGAATGCATAGAAGTCTTCTAAGTACTCAGGCCAGGCCACTTCGCCTTCACCATCCTATGTGAATTCAGACATGACATAAAAAAATTTCCTCGTGATGTTGAGAGGTTCGGCATGCGAAAAACATCGTGGAGGGGTGAGTGTGAGACAATCCATGATAGATGTGCAAAGGTTCAAAATAGGATGAGAGGACACATCTTGTTATCTGGTCCTCCTTCTAGAGCCAAAAATGTTGATGGTGCTAGACCCGCCAACATGTCAGGGGATCTCCCTAGTAAGAAGTCCCAACTAGACCCTAGACCATTTGGTGTAGGAATGCCAGCAGTGGGTCGTACGGTATCACCTTGATCACGTTTTACATAGAGGCAAGTAATATGTCCTTGTTGGTAGAAAGAGTGTGACATATGCAGCAAGTCAAGGAAGGTGCATGAGTGGTTCTAACACATGGAGGGTGAGGTGAGTGCACCCCTTGGAAACCTGTGAAAGCACATAGTTAAGAAGGGAACACATGAGCAAAGATGCATCACAAAATGGAAAGCAAGTAAGCTAGCAATCCAAAGTGATGGTTAAACCAATAACACATTTAAGTAAGATTCATACATACATATACATAAAATAGCTACACATGCATGCATAAGCAAGTAGATGCATATATCATTTAGAGTAAACAAGATAGCTGAAATACAATACGACATATGCATGAAATTTGTTGGCTCCATACAACCATGACCAACCACTAGTTCTGACAGCGGAACATTAAAGTCATTGTCGCCTGCTCCTCCAAAGAGATATACTAGCTCTGCACAGTGGAGAAGCTAAGGCTCGTTACAATATTGTCAATCTCTCTCTAAGATACTCCTATTGAAAGATTGGATGACCAAAAGCCTTTATAATGAGTTATGAAGGGCTATATATAGCAAAGGGTGGGGTGGCCCTTGACATTCCCCTTTGTGATAGTTCATCTACCCTCATGACTCTTCATCTACTCTATGACTGTTACATGCAACTATCGACACTTGAACTTCCACTTGACAAGGCATTACATACAATTTGCACATGTACCCATGGGAGACAAAATAGGCTTGAGCACGCCATGCAAGACACCACTATGACTTGGACAACTATGGGAAGACTAGCTCTTCGACATCCTCACGGTGGTTGACAGTGGCGAACTGATGCCAAGCTCGGTAGTCCACGATGGTGTTTGTGTACTCTAAGGTGACATCTTTATGGAAATGAACCCTTGCGTCCATAGCATCCAAGTACACTGCTCGAGCTCCTTTGTCCAACTTGTCTGATAACATGTGGATCCTTGTCTTGAGTGCGGCCAGACCAACAACATATTGATGCATGGTGTCTACACTGATCACCAAGTTTGGGCTGGTGGCAATGCACATCAACTCGTCAAAATACAAGTCAAGCTCCAGTCGGACATATGCCTTTTCTTTGCCTAGGTGAGTGTCCCAATAGATGGGATCGCATGTGCGTGCACAACAACATCCATGCTCCTGAATACCTATGCATGGGAAGCCTACAAATTAGTGATGAGCTGTGGGAGATCTTCATAGTTCTAGATCTGACTCTGGATACATGCCTTCAAATCGATTTCTTTGGGCTTCATCATCTTGGGCAAGTGTAATAGGGCTCCATTGTATCTCATTGTTCATGTTTGTATGTAACCAACAACAACATGCACATTCGACAAGATATGTGCTCTCCTCACTGTTGTACAGGTAAATCCCCTCTGGGGACAGAGGCGATCCCACTAGCCTAAATGGGGTCTAGCAACAATCAAACAACGCTAACACACAGGTTCCTAATTGTAAAGTAAAGACCGATGATGAGGGCCTACCTTGAATCCAATGCTAGTATTCGTAGAAGAGTCGTTGCTCCCGTTCTTTCACTTACATACGCTCACACTGCACATGCAAAGAACAACACAAATACAAGCATAAAATCCAAGAAATGCAACTATGTATCAGTCAGAAAGGATACAACTCAAACATCATTATAAAGACAATAAGATTGGAACCATAATGATAGTCGTCTATTATTATTGATAAACAAAAGAGAATACAACCAAGTTCTGACATCAAATCCTCCTTTGGCTGGGTGATCAGCAACACATGCCTTTCAAAGCTTGTAGGGGATGGGGAACAAGCCTCTCTCTCCTTGGTTACTTGGACATGGATCTCCTCGGGCTAGAATGCAGCTCGTAATGCTCCTCGATTTGCTTTTGCTGTAGGACAAGCTTATATAGAGAGAGGAGAAGGAGATAAGATCATCCACAAGATTCATGGGATTTTCCTTATCATTAGGAAGCTTCCATGAGAGGTGGAGAACTACTTCCCTTCCATGGAGATTCGAAGCCCAAATGAATTAACTCAAACTAGAATCAGTTCATGAATAGGTTAGGAAGAACCTTCGCAAGTTGGTTTGTTAAAAAATTTAGCCAAATGGGTTGGCACTAGTGCGACTCTGATACAGAGTGCCAGCTGGCGTGCCCTCTTTGGAGGAATTCCCCCATTGGCGCGAGTGATACACTGTAGAAAAACGTCAATAGAAAAAGGGCTATATTTATGGGTATTTTGCAGAAGGTGTCTTCATGGCATATGAAGTACATACTCAAGAGGATACAATGCAGGTGTTTTCAGGTTATATCACTTCTCACAGGTCCTGGAATAGGTCCTCCAATGTGCGGGAGAAGGGGTTATAGGGACGGTGACAAAATACTGTGTAACACTCACACATCGCTGTTGTCAGTTGTTGGGATGGAAAACTACCTTATGCATAGTACCAAACTTCGAATACAATGCCCGCATGATTGTGTCAAGGGACAATACTTCAACCAATATTGCTTTCTTCAATTATGTTCGGGCAGATGCTATAACTAATTCTCCTCCATGCTTGGCTGTCCGTAACTCCTTAGCCATTTTCTCATTCTCAATTATCAAAGAAGCGAACACTCGTATTAGTGGGTTCGACATATGCTCTGGTAGCATCGGCCAATGCTGTTGGATGCTTGCGCACGTGAGACACCATCAATCGTTCCTCAAACTACACAGGAGATGTGTGATCATATGGAGTCGACACTCTATGAGATTGCTCAACTCTATGTTGGGACTCATCGAATGAGATGTTGTGCATCTCTCCCTTCAGATTGTCTCCAAGGATCTAAGTGTCTCCTTGGTCACTTAGGACTTGCTCCGCTTCAGGATCTAGTGAAGTTGGTGGGTTGACCTCTTGGTGGTAAGGCATAAGGTCAATGTCTTGCATTAACTCCTCTTTCTTTGTATCCATATCCATCTGCTCAAGTGCTTGTTCAATCTCTTGAAAAAAGTCTTGCTCCTGTGACTGCTCACCATGCCTACTTAGTGCCAGTTGTTCAGATGAGTCGACTACCTGTACGGGTGCAGTTTCATCTATCTGTACATGTTGCGCCCCCTACTGTACCTATTCTTGCTGCGCTTCCTTCTCATGTCTGCGCATCTCATGTTCCTTCCGAAGTTGCTCCTTCAACTCATGTAACTCCTTCTTTGTTTCCTCCATTCTCCATTTTTCTCTCTACCTTTGTGTGTTCCTCCTATCGCACTGTTGCCTCTTCACCTCTATTTATAAAGCTGCTTTCTGCATAAGTGGGTCTACTCGAAACTTGTAGCTTTGTTCCTCCTCCATGCTATTGAAAATATTCCTCTTGCCTTTGTCATGCGCTAGTATGTTTACGTCTGCTTCTACTGCTACTGGTGCTCTCTTGGATGTTGTTTCACGCTGCTTTGCTAACCATTCCATAGTGATGCCGATCAGTTCATTGGGCATGGAGAAGTTGTAACAATATCTCCATGGGTCCTCCTCTGCCTAATGACACACCTCGTGGATCCACTGAAACTGTAATCTCGCACAGTGATATTTTACAAAACAATGTGGGTCATACGGATTGTAGCTTCGTGCATCGAATGTATATTTCTTGATCCCCTTTGCTTCGACATCTGCATGCTTGAAATTATGTATCTTGTATAACCTGATCCACAATGAAAGAGTAGGCCAACGTGTCTTCTTCTTCCGATGCAACCTAGCTGACAATATTTTTGAGATGTGGTGTGATACTTCCTACATGACAACTTGTCCAAGGAAAACTTTGGTAAAACATGCAGATGCTTCTCCATGCTGTACATTCTTATGAAAGTGTCGGACGATGAGGCATATCAATCTACTATATCGATTAGTGCCTCCATTGCTGCCTTCGACAGGTAAGGTGGATCCTGTTCAAATTACATCTTGTACACCGGGGTGACAAAATGATCTGACAACTATGTGATAACTGCTTTGAAGCTCCATTCAGAGAACATCTTACAATGAGTGTTCATAGAGGTTTCCACCGATGTCCATGTCCACTTCAAGCCTAGGAACTCCTGACAAACACAGATTGCATCCAAGATTGTAAGTGGACATGTAGATCTCTGCTTGCTGACCTTTGGGCAACTGTCGAGCTCTTGTTACTTGTTCCTTTAGCCTGTGAGCCAACATGTCAGACCAGTTGCATGATTTTCCTTAACTGTCCAGTTGGTCCAACGCGATCACCCAACTCTGCAGGAATTTTTCTGTGCTCTCTTGGCCATACAAGAAACATGCAAAGATGACCAACTATTGATACGCCTTGCGTAGTATCTTCATCATGTAGACCTGGTTGGGTGATACCATGAATTTGGCTGGCTTCTTTACCTAGTTCTTCAAGATATCCCTGGAGTTGGCATTGCTGCTGGGTATGCCGAAGGGTGTCTCCATGGTGATCACTGGCTTCGACATATGATACATCTGTTAATAATCTTGTGCCCTGAAGGTAGCAATATCCGTCTCGCTAACACTGCTCAATGTCATCGTCTTAGGATCAATTTTCAAGACTATCCAATGTGTCATGTCCACACATGGGAACACGGGATACCTGCATGCAATCTAGTACAAGCCGGACTGGTGAATGTTCACATAGACTTGGCAGCCTTCAAGGTCTTCCCCAAATGTGCCTGCAAATGCATCATTGACCTCTTTCCATTTAAGCTTGATGTACCTGTCTACAATCAGCTTGGTGTCTTCATATATCGGCAAACTTGTAGACACTCGCTCAATTGCTGCTCCAGTTGCGCTTCTATCAGTGTCCTTTGATCTTGCTCTCTTGGAGGCCATTGGTCTTGAACTACTGAGAGGCAGACAAGCACCTGCTAGATGTAGAGACATGGCGACATGCATGGCAAGAAATATGTTAGCTAAAACGAAAGCAAACTTGAGGAATGACATGCAACATACCTGGGGATTGACTGGCAAGGATTGCACAATTTTTCCTGGGAGGCTGGGAGACTACTATTGAAACTGCACAAAAGGTAGTCTGGAATGCTGGGAGGTTGGTTGGATTTTGGAATTGCGCAATGCACAATCTAGACTGGCCTGCTGGCTGTTGGGATTGTACAATTTCATTTGGCAAGGGTTTGGATACCTAATGACTGCATTGCGCAATTTTCTGGGCCAGCAGTTACTACCTCTCAGAATTGCGCAATGCAAGACTCGAGGATAGTCACTGGGCAAAAATGTGCATTTTCTAGGAGGAAGGCACAACCTTCCCTCTCAGGATTGCGCAATGCTATCTTGGTGAGGCAGAGTCCGGGCCAAGATTACCCAAACCTGCCGATGGGCAGGTGAAAGCAAATGTGGATGTGAATGCATGGTGATAGTGAGTGTAAGCAGGAGCGAATGATCGTGCATGCAAACAATGAATGCAATATTAAGAAAACGGAACAACATGCATGTGTGTGAAGCGAGTCGCCGAATCAACGATCGTTCGTGTAATACAATGTCATGAATGCGACAACAGTGAGGTTCTAATGAAAACTGAAATAGTGCTAGTACAAGCTAATATGCATGCAAACAACAACAAGCATTCACAAAAATCAAGCAAACAACACTCACACAAGCCAAAACACAAAAAGCAACAGAAATGTTGCAAAAGACAGGTTAAGCAGACTTACCCAGGAATAGCTAATCTAGATGTGTCGAAGACTCTTGGATGTGTTGTGGGATGTTAGAGCTCCAAGAACGATGTGAAGAAGTGAGTTCTGTAGTGTTGAATAAATAAGTTTGAGGCTCAGGACACGCACACCACAAATCTAGGAAAAAGCGACACTTAGAGGAGGGTTTCTAAAACGATCTTTGCATGTAACCTCCAACTGCTAAAAATAGCTCCCTAAAATCTAGGGATACTTTTTGCACGTTTCTTTTTTTCTATTTTGGGAAAAAGTAGCCCATGCATGCAAGTCAAGTTTTCTTGGTCTTGGGTGGATCTGGTCAACCCGATGGCACATGCAACAACCTGCTTCCCTGAGAGAGAAATTTGTGCATTTCTGGGAGGGAGCTGTGCTGGCTGCCAAGAGGGATTGCACAATTTCTATTATGAGCAGCTAACTGCTGCCTAGAATTGCAAGGTTTTTGGGCTGAGTAGTCCTGTTGGTTTAGATTACGTAGTTTTGTCTGGGAAGGTTGACTGATAGGATTGCGCAGTTTCTGAGCTCAGCAGGCTGCCAAACATGATTGCGCAATTTCTGGAGGGAAGATTGGTTCCCCTCCGGAATTGTGCAATTTATTGAGGGAGCTTCTCAGCCAGTAGCTGGACAAAGTACGAGGAAGCAGCCTGTGAGGGGAATGCAACAAGCTATCATGCACAAGTTGTCATGCTGCTAGAAAACCACTGAAGCTTGTGTACTTGACAATGCAAGACATGCTACTGAGGATGGTTGGTAGAGAGGCTCCAAAATGAAGCTAAGGCAAAATTTTGGAGGGTGGTTGTAGCCGCTACAACAAGGTAGTTTTTAAGTTTACTAATATTTTTTTTTTAAATTCTCTTTTTGTTATGAAATAGCAAGAGAAAGACAAGTCAAGCAAGTGGTGGAAAAGGCTTAAAGCCCTTATGTTGTATTGTATTGATCTCAAAATCTTAATTTATAATACATCAATGACTATTTTAGCTGTTCTAGATCTAGATCTAGATAATACTAACAACTCATAAGTGGATCATCATGACACCTCATCAAATTAAGAATTACAAGTCATGACAATTGTATTCTCAGACTTTGTGATTGTCTAGTGACTCACAGTCTAACATTCTGCCCCTCAATAAAAAATATGAATAATTGCACCAATAACCTTTGTTGCCTTCAACATGAAATTTTTGAACTAAGTTTCGATGAAGATATGCATGAAAAGTCACCAATATTTGAATATCAAGAAGAGAACATCTGTTATGTCTGGGAATTTCCGTTGAATAATTGTAGACTTTTTTTTTTTGTTTGGTTGAGGTGATCCAGACTTATGCAAGAATGCAAAAGAATACAGATAGATACATAAACACAAATATGTAGCGGAAATAAATCTACATTTCATTATTATCAAAGAATTGAAAGATGCTTACATACAGAATGGAAATAATCTAGCTTGGGTGATGGTAGCTTATCTCTGAGAAGAGATGTGACGACTACATGCCACTAAAATGTGTTACAATGAGGCTTGGTGGACTTTTTACCATTGAGAAACAATGGGAAACCATAAACATCCAAAAAGCCCAACCCTAGGAGATGAAGCACCAAAAGCTTGTGGGCCCCCTTAGGGTTAGTTGGAACGTCAACTTCCCAGGGTCATAACTTTGGCATATGATCTCCGTTTGGCTATCATGATACCTTGTTTTGAATATCTCAAAGAGGAGGCCAAAATAAATTTGGTGGGTTAATTTGGCACTTTTTCAGTCTCTCCAAAAAATGTCTTCAAAACGGCTATGGAATTGTAGGACCCAAAAAACTACAAAAAAATTAAACTATGCTACAATTAAGGAAACTGAAAAAAATAATGGTACAATGGTGTGGGTCCAAGTGGAATAGGTGGGTGGCCACCAATAGATATTTGGATCAGTCCTCCCCCCTTAGGGAGAAATGGTCCCCATTGCATTGAGTGCCTCCATGAGATAGGGAAACTTCTCTTGAACTTGGTCCTTGGTGAGCCGTTTTCCTTGGTGCAAGAGTTGGCCACCTTTGGAAACTTGATATAATTGGATTTTTTGTTGGCGAGTGTTCTTGATTTGCGTGTCCATGATCCGATCAGTTATGGATTTCTCCATTTAGTATAGGTTTAGCTCTGTTGGTGTGGGCTGTTCTGCAATGTTTGATGTGTCCAATAATGGTGGAAAGTATGGCCGAAGGCAGTCCACATTAAACACTGGGTGTAGGCCAAGGAATGGGGGAATGCTGAGCTCAAAATAATCATATCCCACAACCTTGTTTATGGTGTAAGGCCCATATCGGCGTGGGTTGAGCCTCCGATGGGTTCCAGGAAGTTGTTCTTTCTACAAATGCAACCAAACATTGTCACCCACCTAAAACTTGTGTGGCACCCGATGTTGGTCATGTCGCTACTTGTACTTGGCACTGGAATTCTCAAAGATGTCATGAACCTACTGGAAGATGTGCTAGATGCATTCAATGAAGTTGTTAGCTATGTCAGCTTCAGACTGGACATGAGCCAAATCTTCCTGAGTAGCTACAAGTTGTGTTGCGACAAGTAGAGGTAGGGACTATGTTGTGGCACAACTTTAAACAATTAGTTATCACTAGAGGCATGGACTATGTTGTGTTGCAGCTATTAATCTTGTTATCTTAATTTTAACATCTTCCTTATCTTCCCATTCACATGCAGGTACATTAAATTTTGATTCACATGCACTTACAATAACCCCTTATCTGAATTCACATGCATCATTCTCCTTCACATTGTTCATACTTGATCAAACTATTATCATGCATTTCATCAAATTTTTGACCTAATTATTATATAATTTTGATAAAACCTTCCATTTCATTAAGCAAAGTTTCTACTTTATTACACACGTGTAAATTTAATGTCCATAATTTGTTTAAATTATTATTTTTTTTGCCTAGATAATTTATTCTTCCAAGTCACCCTTTCAATGTAAATAAGTTCATATTTTGGTCCTTTGGGATTTACAAACACACACATATGGAACATTAAAAATTGCATTGATATTCAACCCTACCCACAATTGAACGACATGCAATTTTATTTATCCTTTTTAAGAATTTTATGTAATCTAGTTTTTGGCTTAAACTTGGTATAGATACTTTTTAGAAACCACTCATTTCACTTTCTCCTTAAGTGGAAAACATATCTCTTTTCTATGGAGGCCCATGTTTATATTATTCAATTTTTTTTAACAAATATTATAAAATACTCCCTGATTGGAGGACATTTTAGAACCTTTGGAGTTAACTTCTTCAATGTGATTTCTAGATCTAGAGTATGGCAATGTTTAAGGTATAATGCACCCTAGGCAGGATAATTGATGTAATGTTAGGTACATAAGGAGGTACCTAAGGAGGATAAATAATGTAATATGGTCATACTCATGGGATAAGACTCATTAAATTGTTGGTGTGTGAACTCCTTAATAAAATTGAATAAGCAATACTCATGAAATAAGGTCCACTAAATAATTGGTGGATAATAATAATCATAAGTAATTAACATTAACCCATAATAATACTCATGAAAGAGTCTCTCTCTCTCTATATATGTGTGTGTGTGTGCATATTGTTGTATGAAACATATTGAATATTGTAATTAGGATTATAGAGTGATTCCTTCTACACAAAGTAATCAATAATGTTACCATACCATAAGGGTTTTATCTATAATATTGGTGTTGATTATTAATATAATAGCCCAATTTCTTATCCTCATGTATGAAAAATAAATACTACTATAAATTAAAAAAAAAAGTTGAGAGGGACACAAATTCCATTTCTTGAGGCAAGAGATTGCTTGAGGGAATTGTTGTTTTAAATACCAGTCCTATTTGGTTGAGTGGGATGGCTATGCCATAAATTAACTGCCAGAAAAGGGACATGGGCAAGTATCCTTTGAATCCCTTAGCAAGTGAGAACATGACAAGACATTAAAGTAACATGGGCTACACTGTCCATGAGAAGGGGGGCTGCCACGACATCATGGAAAAAGAAGGAAATTGGTCAAGAGAAAAGGGGGAGGACCCAAAGGTTATTCAACCCATGAGTACATGTGCTCTCGGGGGCTATCGAAGAGAAAATGCACACTCATAATACACAAATGGGGAAACCTCCTAGCATGCAGAAGAGGTAGAGATAGTGGCATTTCAAGACTATTGTAGAAGAGGCAAAAAAGGTAGCAGCTCGAGTTGCATTGTTGGGCATGAAAGAGAGCTATAAACCAGCTGAAGAGCCCTATTGAAACTTGTTGGGCATAATCATTAAAAAAGAGTAGTGGATTTCTTTGAGGGTGAAGGTAGGGTTGCATGGCAGTGTTTTGGTTCAGTTGTGAATTCATTGAAGGCTTCCCTTTGAAAGCACTTCACCTCGGGCTTTGGAATTTGGCTTGTGGGTGATATCTGCAAGTAATAGTGATTGTAGCTTTTCTATGGTTGGGTGGAGAGTTATATTCTCACTCTTAGTTGGAACATTTTTGCACCGTTTAAGGTAAGTGCTCTTATGATTTTTATTCACAATAAAATATGTCTACATTCCTGGTTGAGATGGTGTTATCAACGCATGAGGCATGTTTGCATCATTATTATTTACAAGAGTGAATAATGTGTTGTGTTAATGTTTGATTGCACTAGGACAATGTGTATGAATATTGATTATGTTACAACAACATTTAGCATGAGAATTCTCTTTATTTTAATATGATGACTACATAGATTTCAAGCTTGCATTAATATTGTTGTATTGAAATGTGGTGATATTGAGGGACTTCCTCCTCTTTTGTCCTTATTGACCTGTAACTTGATATGGTGGTCTCCTCCTTGTGTTCAGTATTAAATACCATGGTTATTGGTATATTTCCATGCTAACAAGAGATCAAGCTAGAGTGAACCTTATGTTCGATGCTAGAGATGGCATTGCTTCATGGGGTTGAATGATTTGACTTACGTTCCTGCACTTCACACAATTTTGCATTTCTGCTATGCACATGATAATATTAAACTCCTAAATGATGGGTGTTATATTCTATATGTTGTCACGATGTTGGAACAATGTGACAAATCCCTGTTTTAATGGCTAGTCATATTCATGATGTTAAACTGGGCTTGTACTCTATTAGTGTGATTATATATCAATATATATAATATATATATATAATTATATATATATATATATATATATATATATATATATATAAATATATATTATATATATATATATTATATATATATAAATATATTAAATATATATATATAGATATATAATATATATATTATATATTATCATATATATTAACTAATATTAACCTATATGGAAGCTCTATCATGAACGGTAGGACATGAAATTACATTGTTAATAAGCTCGCTTCGTCACTGCATACAGTCTAGGGTAGCGTATTGGAGATCCCTTCTCCTCATTGGCATGTTAACATGTTTATTTTATATTTACGTTCATGTAGGTCTTCCCATAGTGTAGACCCTTATTTTTGGGTTGGTGTCTTCACTCTTTCCAAGCATCAGGTGAAGAGAGCTTTATTTTCCTTGTTGAAGATAATACTTCTTGTATGGGCATGAAAATACCTTCAAGCCATATACATGATTGATATTTATTCCTACTGGATTTGTAAACCTTTGTTGATTTTGATCATGCGTAAAGGTTTTGGTATGTTGATTTGATCATCAGGGAGACCATAGACCTATGCAAGTATGAATGCGCAAGTCCCTAAATGCGTTGGACAACTCCCTATTTTATGTCTTATGTTTTGTCCATCAAGAACCCAAAGAGGGTAATCTGATTATAAGATCTCGAGGGATAGCACTTGCGCGTGCTACATAAAAATCCAAGGGAAAGAGTTAGAGTTTGGTGCAGGAAAATCTCCCATAGAACCACTAGGATTGAGCCATGGTCGAACCCTTCGCAAATGGATTTAAGAGGTCTATATGACCCAAGATTTGGGCAAAATTACAACGGTTTCGACCAAGCATACTCATCTACATGCATGGGAGTATTTCCCTTATCCTATTTGTAACTAAACTCATCGCATTACAATGAGCATCTATATGTAGGAGTAGCTTATATAAAACTTGTTATTAATGATCCGTCACTATAGTCCCCATGACTAAGAGCATAACCATGGTTTATGCCTAAGATTGAGTGGGGAAATCGACGACTCACAATGGATCTAGGATGATGTAAACTTGGAGGGTTGTATCCTGGAAGCCATAAAAGGTCATACAAGAGGGAACAACTGAGTTGAAGAGGACTGAGTTGGCGTGGCAAAGCTGATAGTAGGGAATAGGCTAGGTTGAATTGGAGGCTATGAGTTGGCCAACGAGAGGGCCAAATCCCCTGTAGGAAAATCCTAATGCGACATAAGGAGAGTTAAGGCAGGGAATCTAGGAAGATTTAGTGTGCGGTGTCATATCAATAGCCAATGGTGGACATATCATGATCAAGGGCATGCAGAGGGGTGAGGACCCATAAAAGGATCAACCTAGAGGGTCAACCCTAGAGTAAACTTAGAATGCGCAAGAGTGAAGGGATGGGTAATAGAGCCTAGGAGACAATAATTTTGACGATAGATAAGGACCCATCAAGTGGTCAGTAACACACACACACACACATTGTAAAGCATATCACAGGGTTGTGGAACATAATCCCATGAACGGGTCGACAAATAATAAGAAATTTACAAGTGGCGCTAGGAGGATAGCCATGGGGTATATCCACGTGGCCAAGCTAATGAGGTGGCACTCTCTGAATCGCTAGGACTTCAATGGCCACATCTCATGATTTGAATGTCGTATTGAGGTAAAGTTTTATATCACCAGAATCATCTCGATGAGACAAATGCAATGGTGATATCAAACTAAGGTTTTGAGCAAGTTGAAAAGATAATAAAAAAATTAGACCCCATTTCCATTCAACAACTTGGATCTTGGGTCAACATAGTAACTGCCTCCTCTTAATTGGTATTATGGTAAGGATTAGGAGGGGGGAGGGGGGAATTATAGAGTGGTATTAGAGCCTATAGTTTCAACACTAATATTGGATGGGCTCTATCATGGGCTAATAAGTCAGTACTCAGTTTATCAGGTTAACCAAATAAGGGGTCTCATAATGATTTTTAGAAAATTGACTAAATAAATGTTTAGATGTTAAAAGCCAATAATGATGTTTAGTGTTTTATTGTGACAAATTACTTGGAAATTCATGTTCGTGCTATTGGGAACCTTGAAGGATGGACAACTGGTGGTTGTGGCCTTGGACATTGTCCTCTCTTTAATTTTGTAGAACTTCCTGTAGGGCAGTGAGTTACTTGTAGCATACCATCACCATTGGTTGGGTGACATGATCTTGTATTCTTGGGATGATTATGTCCATGAGGTTTGAGGGGCTTGGGGAAGAATCCATGTGTGATGTGTAGTCTGTACAATATTTCTTGGTTCAATGAATGGTAGGCATGTGTATTATATGCTGGTTGGGATGTGGAAATCCCATCATGGTATGTATGTTTTAGAGGATAAGAACCTCAATAGATGTTGATCATTTCCTATGTGTTGATGTTATATTCCACCTTATTAATACATGTTCTCCTTGGTGAATGTTTGCATTTGTGTGTAGGTGTCGGGTGTGGCACCATGATTGGGAGAATATATATATATATATATAACCATTGATTATGAAACTACTTGTATATGTATGATATACTACACAAATGGGAAAATTTATGAGTTGTAAAGTGATATGTCTATGAATATATTGACTAGCATGGGGGAGTCCCATGTGGAACATCATCCTCTTCAATAAATAATTATCTTGTCCCTATGGATATTCTTCTTGTATAGTGGAGAAAGCAATTGGAGAAGGTGGCCCAGATAATGAGGACATGGTTGAAGATGCTGATGATTTTTCTGCATGTGAATGTCAATCTCATGAGGTTCCTTGTTGTTGTTGGCATCGCATGAAGAGGGTTAATGTGCATGCCACTTACATTTCTTGTGGGAATGCATACTTGTTGGGAACGACTCCATATGATCAGGTCCTGCATTCAGTCATCTTGGCTTCATAATAACTTCGAAGTTGTACTCCTGGAACAAAAACAACTACCTACATATTCCCCCCCCAACATAGGCTTGTGGACCAGGTACTTCAACACGGAATGATTCGTATACATCTTAAAGTGTCTATCCAACAAATAGTGCCTAAACTTCTAGAGTGTGTACACCATAGCTAATCCTTTGTGCTTTGTCGTGGAATAATTTTTCTATGCTTTAAACAACTTCCTACCTGTGAACGCTATAGGATGATCTAGTTCTCTCTCACCAGCCTGTGTCAGCATGGTCCCCAGTGCAATACATGATGATTCTACGTTCACATGAAATTCCTTCTTCCAGTCCGGGAAGACTAGGATCGACGTGGTGACCATTTTCTCTTTCAACACATCCAAGCTTTTCTGACATTCATCATTCCAACATAACATAGCATCCTTTTTCAACGATTTATCCATAGGCACGGTGATCTGGGTATAGCTCTTAATGAACTTCCTATAGTATCCAATATGCCTTGGAGTTGCGCGCAACTGTTTCACATTCCTTGGTGCCTCCAACTTGATTATCACCATGATCTTCATGGGGTCTACCATCAATCCTTGTCTTCATACCACATTACCCAACAAGATCCCAAAAGGGACAAAAAACAGACACTTCTTTAGATTGAGCGTGATCTAGTATCTCCTACATGTATCTAGCATCAGGCGAAGACTTGCCACATGGCGCTTGACCAGTCCAAACACTATCCAATTGTCAAATTATACCTCTAGAAATTTATGAATGAAGTCTTTGAATGCCATAATGACTACGCGTGAAAAGATCGCTCATGCATTCTTCAGCCCCAAAGGCATTATGGTGTACTGAAAACATCCCCATTCAGTCAAGAAGGTCATCTTGCTTCTATCCTCAAGCGCAATTTTGATCTGATGGTAGCTAGAGAACCCATCAGTGAAAGAGTATGCTTCTTGGCTGCATACATTATCCAAGACCTCGTCAATGAACGAGGTTGGGAAAGGATCATGCACACAAGCATCATTCAATTTCCTGAGATCTACACATATCCTTATCTCTTCCTTCTATTTGTTTTCCTGAACCACTATTGGGCTTACCCAATCAGATTCTTCCACCGGTTCAATAATACCTACCACGAGCATATTATCTAACTCAGCACGGACCCTTTCCTTATACTTCGGATTAAGGTGATAAGGTCTTTGTTTCACAGGTTTCACGTCTGGTTTTAGGGTGATCTTCATGACACCCAGGTCTCCTATTATTTCCTTCAAATCAGAAAACTTCGTGGGGAACAAATCATGATATTCATAGAGGAGCTCGGTGACCTTATCGCAAATTTTGGCTCCGCCTCTGTGCCAATGTTGACCTGTCTAGTTTTCAGCGGCGCGGTTATGTCTGGATTCTCTACTTGCGGTCCTTCAAGCTCCCGGTGACCCTCGGTTTCCAAAATATTAATCTTTCTAGGATCCTCATCTTCTTCTTCAGCGGTCACGTTACATCATTCCAGCGCGTGGCTCAGTTGGGTAGTCCAATCAGGTTGAATCAGGTCTAAAAGATACTGCGGTATCCTAAAGATCACTTCTTTAACCTCTTGTAGCACCACGTCAATACAGTCAAACCCATCCTCAAAGATGAACATCATTATAAACCCCTGGCGTAAGATGTCCCATTCTTTAGTTCCATGGCGGAGCTCACAGGAATGGCGGATCACGGAGCCCTGGAAGAGAGGCTCGCTCAACTAGTGAAGCTTGAGGAGGACCAATTTCTAGCTGGATTTCATCAACAAGTTCAAAAGGAGCGCTAAAAGGAATGGCATGATCGAAACATCAAACTGCGCACCTTCAAGGTAAATGATCTGGTCTTATTATATGACAAAAAATTTGATAAATTTCTAGGGAAATTTACGATGCACTGGCTAGGGTTGTATATCATCAAGGAGATTACTGATGGTGGAGTAGTTCAACAGGTCAAATTGAATGGAGAACCCTTCCCAGGGAATGTGAATGGTAGCCGATTGAAGCCATACACCAGTGATCCATCTAGGTGACTAGATGAGGGAAGTACAACCTTAGCGCTCCAGGCAGATGAAAGGAAGCGTAGGACTATAAAATACACTGCCCAAGTCAGAGAGCTGTGCAATTAGGGAAGTGCGTGGAACAAAGAAATGTCACAGAGTTAGCAGAAGCATGTAAGGAGCTATGCTACCAAAGGAAAAACCACGCAAGATAGCCGAAAAGTGATCGTTAAAGTCATTGTTCATGATTTGACGATGAAAAAAGCACCCAAATGGAGCTGGGGGGGGTGGGG